>JH597957.1:376748-417850 GCA_000173235.2 Hyaloperonospora arabidopsidis Emoy2
CGTGACTCAAAAAGAAAATGGCTATTGTGTACGAATCTCGCTGCATAAGACAGGATGACCAGTAAGGTTTTACGTGTTCCCTTTCTTATTTTGTCTAACGCTATGCGTATTTAAACACCAAGACCGCATATTCTACTAACAGTTCAAATTCTCGAGAATACGCCAGAACAAACAGGTGTACCGTTAAAATGCCATGACGGACAAGACTGTGCGACGTCTACATTCTACTTTATGACCTAAGAGAAGTTGGTCAGATAACTATGAAGTCAACTGGATCTTTTGATTGCGAGCACAGCTTTCCAAAACGGAAGCCGCGCTCTCACCTGTAGTGTTCCTCATTCCAACCCTCGTCAAAAAGGCGACAATAGACTATCTGCTTACAGCAGCGAGTGTAGAGTGGTATTCAGCTAAAGTTGAAAAGTTACGCTTGGTTCTCGTCACGTTCGGGGGAATGCGTTCCGCCCGTCGGACAGGGATAAGTTTGAGTCATCATGATACACACAAGCACTCGCAATCATATACACACATGTATCATAATATGTAGACTGCAGCCTTTCAGTCACATCCAGGTACAGTCACGATTCTATACTATATGCTTGGAGTGATCAGTCAAGAGGGAGTGACCCCTCGGAAACAGTTCTCTTCATCGTTGTTGACTCGAAGCGAGCTGGGTTAAATGTTGTCCTCATTACACTCGGGGGCATAGATAGCATCGACACACCGACAGACACATGTAAATACTACTAGACACACTCTTGATGGGGAATGTTCATGCACAAAGCTGTTATTCAATGTGCGTTGAAGTACTCAACACGTGGTATTCAGCCTGGGGCGGCGACATTCATGGTTCTCGAATCATCACATTCCACATAAACAAGCAATTGTAATACTGGCACTAGGCAGTTGAAGGATGCGACGTCGAAGCGACGAATCCGTTTGTGTATGAGATTGTGAGCGTTTTGCAGGAAAATAATGGTTGGTGGTGCGCTCGAGTCTGGAACCGGTTTCGACTCGACCAAGCAGCGGTTCAGTATTGCAGTGATGTGATTGGCAGACTGATATAGAAATTAATGGCTGGGTTTTAGACATTTGGGCTATGGTGTCTCGACCGGATGCTGTTGAGTAGTCAACAACGCGGACGCTCTTTATTACACAAGCGTCGAAGAAAATATCAGCGACGTCATTTCTTCAGGGAATGCTGACGGGTTTATAGAAGGAAGATATGAGACATAGGAGCCAAGGACTACACTGTCTTGACCGGGCGCGTAACCTGAGATTCCAGCAAACGCGCCACTTGTTAATTTCTCAACATTTCACCGAGTACTGAGATGTCTTGTTGACTACAGTTGAACACGATTCCGTCGAGTTCGCTGAACAAAACATACTAGGCAAAACAATAGCATCTTCTAAGTATCCCAAGGGCTAGTAGCGTAAATGGTGGTGCACGACGACACGCTGTAGTCCATACAGACTACATCATCAACTATACAAGCTTCATTGCAGGTATCACACACTGTATTTTCATTGTCATAGTTGTCCTGCTTGCCAATTCTCGAGCACATGTGTCATTTGATGAACGCCATCGGTGTGCTTCCAACCTATCGATATCGATTAGAACCATCCATGCACCCCAACTGCGTGCCACACCGTACATTCTGACAGCAAACTCCTTGAAGAAGCAGCTCAATCGATTAGCAGTTTTAGGTGCCCGTAAACTGCTCAAACATGCGCTCCAGTGACAACTCACTGACGCTATATTGCAAAATGTTGAAGGCCTGCTTGTTCGCTTCCATGAGAGCAAACACGTCTGCCAGTCCGAAAGTGTCCGTGCATGAGGTTTCGTACACTCCGCTGGTGTTGTTCCCACTTCCACAAGCACTTTCCATGCCTGCAGCAGTCACCGACTCACCGGATCGAGAGGTGAATTCGTCAGTAAACAGTTGCGACTCGAGGCGCACAAACGCTTCTTGCACAAGCCATTCTTGAACAAACTCGATGATAGGGATGGCAGGCTGCGCCTCGGCATCAACTGCTGGTCGTTTCAACACATCTCTTGGCGCATTGTTGTCTGACCCGAAACGAGCTCGTAGACCTGCTAACCAGGTTTTGCCACGCTGTCGAGAAAGCATCGAAACGGCATCGCGAGTCTTGTACAAGAGGCCGTGGCAATGTTCCCAGGCCTCATCCAGGTCACCGAATGGAAGGCTGCTACGTTCCAGTCCTTTTTGGCGGGCACCTGTTGGCGGCTTCGACTGAAGCAAACGCCGGATTTCTTCCGTGTAATGCTTTACCTGTCCGGAATTCCAGATGGCCGAGCTGTTCAGCCGCACACTGATCGAAATTCCTCGTGATACGCGCTGTTTCAAGTCTGGAATACTGCCGCACCACACTATCTTGCCCTTGAACAGCACCACTGCATTGGCACACACAGCCTCCGCTTCCTCCATGCTGTGAGTAGTAAACAGGCAGCAAATTCGGTTGTCGCTTTGCCGCTTTTCATGCAAGACACGCCACATGAGCCGTCGGGCCACTACGTCCACGCCGGCTGAAGGTTCGTCTAAGAGCAAGAGTGACGTGCGATCGCTCAAAAGGGACAGTGCAAGCATCAGTCGTCGCTTGTTACCCCCACTGAGGTGCAAAGCCGCCGTTTTTTCCACCGGAATCAAGTTCAGTCGTCTTATGAGCTCATCAAGTTTAGCGCCTTCGGACGACACATCGTTGTGCCCACGGCATTGAAGACGGTAGAATAGCTCGAGGTGCTCGCGTACGCTCATGTCGTTATAGAAGAGGTTGCCCTGGGAGCAGTAGCCGTACCTCATACTGGTCTCTCGGGGCTCCTCCGTCACGTCACACGAGTCAATCGTCGCCTTACCTCTAGTGGGGGAAATTGCAGCCGTTAAAATCTTAAACATCGTAGATTTGCCAGAGCCATTGACACCCAGCAGCGCCACGCAGTCTCTCTTCTTTACAGAAAAGCTAACATCGTTCAACGCCACCACTTGGCCATTTCTACTTACCAAACCTGCAGCACTCTCGCCACCTGCAGTTTGAATTGTCCCTCGGGCCCTGATCTTCTTTATAGGATTGTACACCTTCGAAACTCGCATCACACGCACCATATTCGTGTCAGGGCATTCTTCATCAACAGCGCTTTGATCAGCCTCTTCGTACCCTCGCCCGTGGCTCAGACGCCAGCCAAAGAACAATCGCCCTCGACTCAGTGCGAGTCGCATCCTGTGTTTTGCCTCCGTGGGGTACATTTGGTAATAATCGACTGCAATCAGGAGGGACGTGTATATCACGCTACACATCAACAGGGCAAACCATTTATTTCCAGAGACATTCCAATCCCAGACGGAACTCTGCGCTCCCGTACCCAATTTTCCAAACATGGCAAGCAGATCCCCACCTTCAGGATCGTCCACCACCTTGAGACACTGCTGTCGCATGGGAGCCCAAGATACTGTCACGATCTCCAACACCACAGTGCCGAACGTATACAGTGGAAATGCCTGCAAGAAATACGCAATAGTATTCGCTTTGCCACACAAACCAGGGACCATCGACAACGCAAACACGACAGATACCGCCACGATCTGGAACAGCGAAGCGTACGACATGTACGACTGTGCCGTCGCGTGTGATGAGAAGACCAGTGAAGTGAAGTACTGCGCGGGAAGAATTGCCAGACCGAAAAATGCCATCGATACGAGCCAGGCGGCGATGATCGCACTATTGAGCGCGGCAGAGAACATCATGAGGATGACATAAATCGCGACGACGGCCAACGTGTATGTCATGTAATCAAATAGCAAGTTCGATGACCAGTACAAGACCGACGCATTAGCGGTTCCCAGGTGCTGGTACTGTAAGCGCTTCAAACCGCATTCTTTCTCCCTCACGACTAGCGCGGCGTAATATCCTATCATCGAGCTCATCGTCATTAGAAGGTAAAAGGCCACCATGATCCGCTGTACAACGTTGACAGCTTCATCAATGTCCAACTCCGCGCCATCTTCGCCCGTGCTTACTCCCGTACCTATCTTGATATCGTCCGGATATACACCCTTCTGCACAATCAACTCGCAGTTCTTGATTCCAGGAGCGTTTTCCCGTTTTACTCGCACTTTGCAATACGCTTGTGATAACCACTGCAGCGTCACCGGCAACGACCGACGTACTGTCTCGTTGTAGTAAAGCGAGTAAACCATCGCTTCAGACGATAGTTTACCGGGTGTCGTCCAATTGACATCCGACACAAATACACCAGCGAAATACGTCGTGGCGCGGTCACTCGCAATCGTGTCTAACATGGCCTGCTCGGTCTGCACGTTCCTGTCAAATACAATCGGGTGGCTGCTTAGCTCCATTTGCGCAACAATGTCCAAGACCGAATCTGATGCTGATGGTGCAGACGATATAAAGAACGAAGTTTCCATTGCCGACGGCGGTAAGGTCGTCATTGTCTCAATACTCGCTCCAGAAGTAAGCAAGTTTTGAAGCACGCCCATGAGGATTGCCAGGAAGCCAAGTGGCCATACAAACTGAGCAAATAACGCCTTCTTGTCGCGAGAACTCATCTTTGCACGCTTCAGAATCATAGCTCGAATCTTTGAAACCGAGGATTCCCACTCCGACAGTTGTCGGTCAGTTCCAGCAGCTTGTCGACCCATCTTTGGCTTAACTTTCCCACTCTCCATTTTTGAATGTACTGGGTCAACGCTGCCAAGACTTTCATCGTTCTCTATATCGTCCCTGGCGTGATTATACACACCTTCACCCTCGGTGACTTTCACGAAAACATCTTCCAAGCCGGTCGCTGCGATAGCGTAGCGCTTGATCGTACTAGCCTGCTTCATCGTTTCCAGCTCTTTAAAAAGCCCGGCTAAGTGCTTTTCTTCTCCGTCATTCAGCTGTACACGCGTTTCCCATCTGCTGTCACTCATGATGGTAGCATTCGGTACATACTTCGTCAGTACCGTCATCAATTGGCCTGTGCGCGTTTGGCGTCTCGACCGTAGATGGTTGCGGTCGTCATCCTGGTCGGCACTCTCGCCATGCGAAACTGTGAGCTTGTAGCCCACCCCGTACTGATTTCGAAGAAACAGGCTGGAGCCGCAACATTTTAGCTTGCCATCAGCGACGATGCCGATGTTTTCACACAACGCCTGCGCTTCTTGCATCGAGTGCGTGGTCAGAATCACGGCACGATGGGTCACAGCACGCTTCAGTGTATCCCATGTGTCCAAGCGGGCTTTCAAGTCCATACCAGCGGTGGGTTCATCGAGCAACAGCACACGGGACGAATCCAGGAGAGCCAATACGAGCGACAGCTTGCGCTTTTGCCCACCGGATAGAGTCTTCGACAGTGCGTCATGCTTTTCGTCAAGTCCGAACTGCCGCAACTTCGCGGGCCAGGTTTCCTCAGAAACCGTCTTAATCCCCATGCTGTTTTTTAAGGCGCACACCAATGACAAATGCTCCCACACAGTCAAGTTGTCGTACAAAATATTCTGCTGAAAGCAAACGCTCAAACTTTTTCGAACTGCTTGTGGGTTAGTCGCCACGCTGATAGACCCTCCCACATAAGCGTCTCCACTAGTGGGCGGTATAATCCCGCTTAACATCGACAACGTCGTGCTCTTACCGGCACCGTTGGGTCCCAGCAATCCAAAAATTTCACCCTTTCTTACACCAAACGACACGTTTTTCAATGCCACTTTTCCATTGGGATACGTCTTGGAGAGAGACCGCACAAACAGTGACGGGCGAAAGTGCTGCATGTACTCTGACAAAGTCTGTTCACGAAGTGTATCGTCCAGCCGGTCGTCAATACTCTCGAAACCCATTTCAGTCAGCCGGGCGAGCTCGCCGTCTTCACCAACGTCCGAGAACGACTGTGTATTCAAGTTTTTAGGGAACCAGTAAGACGACTGGAACACGAAATACCATTTCTGCTGCACTCCATACGTACGTGGAAACACATTTTCCAAGTACCATCCAAGAAGCAGGTATCCTGCGCACTGGCTAGCCAAAAGGCGATACGGTGTCGCTACGGTATTCCACGTGATCGGCCTGCAAGTTACAGTTACTGCATCAAGTGACAGGATGTTGTGCAATGTCGCCATAAACACTACCGGAGAGCTAATCCCGTCCAGCACTGACAGCAGCGACGCCAGCGAAGTGGATGACGCGACCGCATCTGGACCCACTAATGAGCGAATGAAGGCTCCGGCACTGAGGACGAAAAATACCAGTGGTGCACATGATGCTGCCGTCTTCGTCTGATTAAAGAGGGGTGTAATCGCAATACCGAAAAGCAGAATGCTCGACACAAACGCTATCAGGAGTAGGAAGAAGTAGACCTCCCCCGCTAGCGTAGCAGTAAACATGACACCACTGAGCAGCCATGTCCCAATAAGTGCCACGGCCGCTGAGGCCATGATATACAGCAAAAACCAGCTCGTCAAGAGTGCGGTCGCTGGCAACCCCATGATCATCAAATACTCCTTTAGCTGCCCCTCTTTCTCGCCCACGACATCACAAATCAGACGCACGTATGGCCACATGAACAAATACGCCATGTAGAAGACAATGTTGCCCTCGAGTGCACCGGACATGGTGTCCGTAGGGCGGTTCGGCAGGGTAGACACAGCCAAAACATCCAACCCGTCAGTCGATGCCACTTTACCGATGAGGCTCGACAGAAAGCGTTTGATTTCTTCCGATAATTTTCCTTCAGTCACTGCAATTTTGCATGCTAAAACACTGCGTCCCAATGGCGAGGACGCGGGGAACGCGCCCCATCGAAGACCACCCATATTCAGCATCTTATTCACGGTTTGGCAAAGGATGTCAGGCGAGAGGTCACTGATATCCACAGCTTCGTTATTGGCAAAGCTCGTTGAGCTCTCTCGAATGAGCATGTTCAGCGACACCTGGAACGGAAGAATGAATGGAAACGACATGGTGCTGCCGTTAAACGTCAACTCATTGAAAACAAACTTGGCCACTTGCGTTTCTGACTCTCCTTGCGACGGATTCTTGAGCTGTGACTGGGAAAACAGAGCCAATAACTCCAGCGTATCCGACTCTTCTGCTTCCTCGCGTGCCGTCACTTTCCGCACATCCAGACCCGCGTAAATGGTCACGCCACTGCTTTCCGGAAACTCGAGCAGCACTTCCGTGGCTTCGTCATTCGACATGGTCGAATTGAATGGAACGACGTGGCTCACATCCATGTAACTCGCGATCCCCAACTCACTTGCACCAGGGTACTGTCTACATACGTCAAAAAAAGGAGATCCAAAGAATAACCAACGATAAAAATAAATAAATCAAAACAAATTAGTACGTCGTTAGAACAAATGACGGTATCACGTAAGAGCTAAAAAAGAAAAGAAGATAAATAAATACAACACGACGACGAAAATAAAAACACAACGACATATTGTTGCTGATCGTACCGATTGAGGTAGCGTAGAAAATCGACCGTGTCTCCGCGGTCTAAAAACGCTAGACTTTGGTTACTTCGCGCCAGAAGTAACGGTAAGACTGCAAGCAGCAATGTCACAGGTTCCGACGTCGGACTCGTCGTCCCGTCAGTTGGTTCCATATTATTATCATCCAATGGCGTCATCCGACGTCGCACGTTGGCGTTTCCGTCGTCTGCGTCATCATCGACGGAAGCCAACAGGCCATCAAGGTCCAGAAGCGGATTACTACTCAGAGTAGTACTAGTACCAGCAGTAGTAATAGTACCAGTAATACTACTACTACTACTAATTGGACCTCTACTATCACCACCAGGTCGCATCGCAAGCTCAGTATTGTAAATACACATCTTCTGAATAATAAGCAGCAGCAGCCCTAACGGCATCACAATGTCCGTGACGAGCGCTGGAAAGAGCCAGCGCTTGCCATTGCGGTCGCGGTTCAAGCGGCTATTGCGCTGCTTCACGCGCCAGCTTTTCCACAGCAACACGCTCACGCTGCGCCACATGGCTACCCTTGGTGGCAAGTCGTCGCTCTCTTTCTGCGTGTCGTTCCTTGTTGAAGGAGGAGGCGCTCGGGCGTGACTGGTCGAGTGTCTTAAGGGCTTTTTCGAGTGTGTGGCGTGGCGTCGAGAGCGATGGGGAGAGCTAAATTTAGTCGTAGTAATACGACTACTACTATAAATTACCGACGGTTATAAGACTAATATAAAAACAGATGGGGGGGTACTGTCACTATTCCGATCAGAACGTGCGTGGCATCTGCATAGTCTATATGAGAGGATGACAAATCATTCAAAAGAGCGAGTCGATTCCGAACTCGCTCCTTATTCCTCGAATCCTTCCACATGTTTGGCGATGAATGTCCATCAAGTGCCGGCAATTGATATCGGACCTCTTATGGCGCTATCTAACGACACGGAAGTGAACAAAGTGCTATGTGATGCTAATAATACCTCTATCTGTCACATTGTAGAAAACGTGCGAGCTGCTGCCAGTGAATGGGGTTTCTTCTACATTGCCAACCACGGCGTATCGGAAGACGAGATGGACAAGTTCCGAGACGTTATGCGGTCGTTTTTCCAATTGTCACCAGATATTAAAGAGAGTATCTTAAGCTCTGTTTCTAACCCCCGGGGGTACGTGAAGGGGGAGCTCACGAAGAACAAGGTGGACTGGAAAGAATGTTTTGACTTTACTGGAGCCCAGGAAGATGATCCACCTAGTAGCAGCAACGAGAGATTGGGGGCCGAGCAGAACCAGTGGCTTGATGAGACCGTTCTCCCTGGATTTCGTGCAGAAATGCAGGCTTACTATGAGAAGATGGGCTTTATCTCGCGTCGCCTGATGAAGCTGGTGGCTGTTGCATTGGACAAGGATCCGACGTTTTTTGACCGGTTCTTTGAGCGAACCCATCCAAGTGCCATGCGACTCAACCATTATCCTGTAGCTCCGGAGCCCGACAAGACCATGGGTGTCTACCACCATACGGACCCGGTCGCTCTGACGATTTTGCTCCAAGATGACAAAGTGGATTCGCTTCAAGTACTGCATCGCGCGTCAGGGACGTGGGTCAATGTACCACCTCGTCGAGGCACGTACACGATCAATACCGGTGACTTGTTGCAAGTGTGGTCGAATGATAAGTTCATGGCACCGTTGCATCGCGTGCTCGCGAGCGAGAAGGCCGATCGGTTCTCGGCCCCGTTCTTTTACCTCCCAGCATACAACGTGCAGGTGGAACCCATTGTGATGCAAGAAGACGACGTGCCGAACTATCGTCCGTTCAGGTTTCTCGAGTATATCGTGGCGCGTGCAACTGGTAATTACACCGACCTGGGCAAAGAGAATCAGATTGATGATTTCAGGATCCACGGTCCTTTGGATGTTGCGAACACGTAGGACTTGTGCGTGAAAGAGTTCGACTGCAACATGTTCAGCTTCAGCTATTGCAGCGTATACATACGAGCAGTAGCTTTATTTGAATCGGGGTTAACGATCACGTGCTGTTGAGCTGGTAGTAGCTAACCTACTTCAGTACTCTATGGCGACCACCGAAAAAAGTACCCTTCCGGAGACGTTATGCGTTCAACAAAGGTCTGCCAACGCACTCCAATACGTGCGAAAATCGATCTATTTTACAATTAATTAAGGAAATTTGTAGGTACACACCTACCCTTTAATGCGTACACACCCAGTCAAGCTGTGTAAATTAATAACTTGCCATTAATTATAGGGATTCGTTACTCATCCCCTACCTCATCGTTAACCAGCCCCCATCCCCTCAAATTTAGAGCCTCTGATTGGTCAGAAAGCAAATCAGAACTTAATTATTCAACATTTTCTGGACAACCACCTTGGTTAACAAAAAGGTGGGGGTTGAATAACGTATCCCAAGAAGAGTTGAGATGCATAGCTCAAGTCGACGATGCTGCTGCCCTTGTACAAGCTCAGCAATCGCTACACATGGGTGCCGTACTGTCGACTGCGTCATGGTGCAGTCATCGGCGTGCTCGTGAATTTCTTGCTCCTGTCCCTGCTCTTCTCTCGGTCGTCCCTCCCGCCGTCTCCAGAGATCGTCCACTAATTATCAGACGTCGGTCCAAAGCATCCCACGGACATCGCAGCGGGACCCAAAGCCGATGGAGGCAACGATCAGGATGAAGAAGGAGTGGAAGACGTGGCTACAGAACCGGCGGACGTGACGAAGGACGCTGGAGACAATTTGAGGCTGTCCGAGGCCACGTCGAATGTACCGCTGGGGCTGCGACTGCTGCTGCCGCTGGTTGCGGGTTTTGTTTTGTGTTTTTTGGGATCTGTACCCGTTGCTGGACCCACGTCAGCGATGGTACTTAAGTTGGGTGTACAAGAGAAGTATACGGCGGGACTGACTATTGTTGTGGGTGGAACCATAGCCGAAGCGGTACGAAAGAGAGAGAAAAAGTGTGTTCTATAGATGTGGCTGATGACTGAGTGACTGACAGACTAAACCACTTGCTGTTGTGTTTATTGCTAGTGCTAGTATCTTCCTATTTATTGTTGTTGCTGATGTTGATGTTGAGCAGACTTACGCTAGTGTCGCGTTCTGGGGGTTTGGCGGCTTTTTGGCTGGTGCCAAGGTTTTACTACCAGTGTCCGAGTACGTGGATGTGGCTGAGGAATAAACAAGGTACGAGAACTGCCTGCTGGTGAACTAATGTCGTGGCGATGGTTGCAGGGTGCTTGGAGCGATCATGTTCACACTGTTGTTATAGAAACGCCTCGGCAATTAGATTTGGAACAATGCACGTAGCTCAAGTGGTTTGGTGTGGCAGCACTAAGCCCGATGTCACGGGTTAGATACCCAGTGCGGAAGTTAAGCCTTCGGGACCTGGTGTTTGGGGTTCTCCAGCACTGTTCTGCCAGACAGTGACGTCCCCCACTTTTGGTACGTTTTATGTTTAGAAACGTACATCTAGACAATTAGTATTGTGCGACCAGACGATTAGTAATCTGCGACTGGACGATTAGTAATGTGCGACTAGACGGTTAGTAATGCGCAAAGTGGCGATTACTAACGTATAGGCAGAATCCAGTAGGCTTAGAGTAGCAACAGGAGTTTGCGAACTAAGGACCTAAATATATTTACTTTGCATTTTATTAAGTGCTCAACTACCTTAGCTTTAAGTTATGAACCCAAGCACCGTTTTCTCAGCTGGAGACACCAACCACGCCCTCGCAATGGACGCCTCGACGACCGCCCGCATCAGCAAGTTTCAAGGGAACAACTTTCACACATGGAAGTTCAAGATGCAGATGGTGATGGAGGAGCGCGACCTGTGGGAGGTGACAAGCGGGGGGGATCAGGATGGAGCATTGCGCCACCGGGTTGGACCAAGCAACATTCAAGAGGAAGTCACGCAAGGCACTCGCGATCATCTATCTTGCGATGGAGGACTCACAGTTGTCGCTGGTTCGTTCGGCGAAGAGCGCGTATGATGCATGGCCAAGGCTGGGGGGACACTACGAGAAGAAGAGCCTAGCGAAAAAGCTACGATGATGGACGAAGGTGATGATGTTCTGGAACACATCAGCAAGCTCAAGACTCTGGCGGAGCAGCTCGACGCGGTCGGCGCTCCGGTCAGCGAAGATGACTCGGTGATCACGCTTCTAGGAAGTCTGAGTGAGTCGTACCAGTTTCTGATCACGGAATTGGAGTCACGTGCTGACTCATTGTCGTGGGAACTCGTGACGTCTCGGCTGCCACATGAGGACATGAAGCGCAACGAGCAAGGTGGCGGCGTCGATGGAGCCACGCATGGCCAAGCGTTCATGACCAGCGACCACAACAAGCGCAAAGGAGGGAGGCAGGCGCAGAAGGGTAGCGCTTGCCACTACTGCAGTGAACAAGGGCATTGGATCGCCAAGTGTCCGGCGAGGATCCGTGAAAATTTGGAGAGGCAGAGGCCGCAACGAGCAAGTGTCGCACAGATTAAGAAGGAATCTGGCGATTATCTGTTTTCAGTTGGTGGGAGTGCCAACAAGTCAAGTGAAGATTGGCTGGTCGACTCAAGAGCGACGCAGCATATGACTTACTCGAAAGAGTACATGAAGAACTACAAGAAGATCGCACCGGTTGACGTGCATCTCGCGGACGACGGCGTAGCTCAGGGCAGTAGGAACAGGCGGCATTATCATGTCGATGAACACGCAGCACGGGATTAAGAAGGGTGTGTTGACCGATGTATGGCACATCCCCAAGTTGCCGCGCAACCTGTTCTCCGTCGGGCGCTTCACGAAGGATGCTGGCCCGGTCACGTTTGAAAGTGACGGGTGTTTTGCAGAAGCGAAGAGTGTAAAGTGGCAGCTCGGTGCGCGTATGGGCAAGGGTCTGTTCAAGCTGTGCATGACCCCTCTCATACCTGACGAGGCTAATGTTTCAAGCTCAAAGTCTCAAAATGGGAACACCACTTCGTATCTCTGGCACCTTCGACTTGGTCACATTGGGCATAGCGGTATTGAAGACATCGTCAAGAAAGGCTATGGTACTGTCATCGACATCACGTCGGTGAAGCAGTGGGAGATGTGTGAAAGGTGTGCTCTTGGCAAGCAAACGCAAGTGAGCTTCATGTCAAAGTTACCAGTGCGTGCCACGAAGCTACTTGAAGTTGTTCATAGTAATGTCTGTGGCCCGATGTAGACACCCACCTTCGGCAGCATTCGGTACTTCGTAAACTTCATCGCCGAGTACTCACACATGTGTGTGGTATACTTACTGCGAAACAAGTCAGATGTGCCTGCCAAGTTTGCTGAATTCGTTGCATTTGTTGAGACTCAGACCGACAGCCGTGTCAAGATGCTCCAAAGCAATAATGGCGGGGAATACAAGTCGCGTGAGATGACCAAGCTCTGCAGCAACCGCGGTACAGTCCAGCAGTTTACGCCACAGTATACGCCCCAACTCAATGGAATGGCTGAGCGTATGAACCGGACTTTTGGATGAGAGTGCGTGTTGCATGCTCGATCATGCGGGACTGCCAAAGAGTTATTGGTGTGAAGCGGTGATGACAGCAACATTCCTCCGCAATCGGTGTCCGACACGCGCGATAAACCATGAGGATTCTACACACGAGATGTGGACAATGAAGAAACCGCTGCTAAAGAACCTGAAAGTTTCCGGATGCCACGCGTATGTGCATGTGCCGCGCGAGAAACGGTCTAAACTTGACCAACGGGCGATGCTGTGTCGCTTTCTAGGCTACTCTGCCCACGAGAAAGCGTACCGGTTTGAGGAACTCTCAAGTGGTCGAGTTGCCGTAAGTCGTGATGCCCACTTCATGGAAGACACGTTCGACGGAGGCAAGCGATATTTTATGACAGCAAGATGGTCGAACTCTGTGACGATGATGCGATTTCTGACGGAAAAGAACATAGCACTCCTGATGAAGATACCGACCAAGACATGGGCGAGAGGTCGTTGGAGTCAAGACCGGTCAATGAACGTCCACAATGGAAACAGCGACAAGGATCGCGCCAACAGCAAGCTCGGCAGACTGATGTAGAATTTCTGCCAGGTGTCAAGCGTCATTCGCGCACGAATTCGCTTGAGCGGTTTTCAGAGCCGCCGGTGGTGAAGAGATATGGACGCGTTGGGAACCACAGTGAAGTAAGCACGACATCCGCACGGGTCACAAGATCTTCACTCGCAAAAACGTCGGCGATGCTCACTTCCATCGAAGAGGAAGGCAACAAAGAATGCGCTCGCGTAGTGTATTCAGTGAGAGATTTGCCGACGTCGTTCGAGTCGGCGATGGAATCCAGCGAGGCAAGAATGTGGAAAAAGGCGTGCGACTCCGAGTTCGAATCACTGAGAAAAAATGAGACGTGGAAACTCGTGCCTTTACCACGTGGTCGCAAGGTCATCAGCAGTAAGTGGGTGTTCAAGGTGAAAGATACCATTGAAGATCTCATCGAGCGGTACAAGGCGCGTCTCGTGGCGAAAGGTTTTCTTCAGAAGTACGGCGTGGACTTTGAGGAAACATTTTCGCCAGTAGCCAAGTTCGCGTCCATCCGGATCATCTTGAGCATCGCAGCGCAGTACAAGATGATTCTACACCAGATGGACGTCAAGACAGCATTTCTCAACGGTTTGCTTGAAGAAGAGATCTACATAAAGCAACCCGACGCATATATTAATCCCAAGTGCCCTGACCATGTCTGCAAGCTCAAGCGTGCGTTGTACGGACTCAAGCAGTCACCGCGCATGTGGAACCAGACAATCGACGAGTTCGTGCGCAAGATAGGCTTCAACATGTGCAATATGGACCATTGCATCTATGTCAAGCGTGACAACTTGGCGATGATGTTTGTGGCGCTATACGTCGATGATCTTATTCTGGTGTGCAACGATGTGGACCTACTCGCGGCAACTAAGAGTGAGCGGAGTGAGCGCTTCGAGATGTCCGATCTCGGTGAGCTCAAGTACTGCCTTGGTATAGAAGTCGAGCGCGATGACGAGTTGGGAGACGTGTCGATGCGACAGACCAAGTTTCTTCGATCGATTTTGATATGGCATGCAAGACTACAAGCCTGTAAAGACACCACAAGATCCTGGGCTCAAGCTGACGAAGAATATGTGCGAAGACGGCTGCAAGCACAATGAAACAATGAAGGGTGTGCCATACCAGAGCGCGGTTAGTGCATTGATGTACCTGATGGTCGGCACGCATCCGGACCTCGCTGCGGCAGTTGGCTCATTGAGTCGATTCGCCTCGGACCCATGCCCGACACACTGGCAAGCTCTCAAGCGCGTTCTCCGCTATTTACAAGCGACTCCTACGCACAGTATTCGTTTTTCGGGCAGCATCAACGGGAATCTGATCGGCTATTCGGATGCAGACTGGGCAAGCGACATCGAAACACGAAGGAGTACAAGCGGCTACGTCTTCATTTTTAACGGCGGGTGCATTAGCTGGAGCAGTAAGAAGCAGCGCACGGTAGCACTATCTTCAACCGAAGCAGAGTACATGGCGTTATCAGAAGCAGTTTAAGAGGCAGTGTGGCTCAAGACATTCATGCGAGAACTCGGTGAAGATGCAGACAATGACGCTTTGAAGGTGTTCGAAGACAACCAGGGTGCGATCGCGTTATCCAAAAACCCAAAGTTTCACAAGCGCACTAAGCATATAGACATCCGCTACCACTTCGTTCGCGAGAAGGTAGATGATGATCAAGTGCTGCTGGAGTAATGCCCGATGCAAGAAACGCTCGCAGATCTCATGACGAAGCCAGTTCCTGCTGCGCAGTTCGACTTTCTTCGAAGCATGATGGGGATCACGAAACCAAGGTCTGCCGAGTCGAGTGGGAGTGTTGTTATAGAAACGCCTCGGCAATTAGATTTGGAACAATGCACGTAGCTCAAGTGGTTTGGTGTGGCAGCACTAAGCCCGATGTCACGGGTTAGATACCCAGTGCGGAAGTTAAGCCTTCGGGACCTGGTGTTTGGGGTTCTCCAGCACTGTTCTGCCAGACAGTGACGTCCCCCACTTTTGGTACGTTTTATGTTTAGAAACGTACATCTAGACAATTAGTATTGTGCGACCAGACGATTAGTAATCTGCGACTGGACGATTAGTAATGTGCGACTAGACGGTTAGTAATGCGCAAAGTGGCGATTACTAACGTATAGGCAGAATCCAGTAGGCTTAGAGTAGCAACAGGAGTTTGCGAACTAAGGACCTAAATATATTTACTTTTCACTCTTCAATCTGCATTGTTTTCGGCGGGGAGTATAAACAGACACGAACTGGCGTCAGCCAGCATATATCAAACGACGGGCACCCAGCCATCACCACGCCCCCCCCGATGGGGAAGGGAGGGGACAGCCTCCTTCAGCAGCATTGATGGGTTGCAGCGTCCAAGACACTGGCTTTAGACCCTGCCGTTGGATCACACGTTACAGAGAGCCCACCGCAGCCGTCCGGTCACCTCGCGGATCCCATAATTCAGGAAGTATCTGATGGCGGCGACAACGCCGGTCCTCTGGAGAGCGTCACGTCCCCGGGATCTGGGTTGGATAGCGAGGCAGGCGACGTTCAGCGCCCAGCTCCAGTCGTATCGGATGGAGCTTTGAATAACATCGGCGATGCGCTGCCCCAGGAGGGCACGGCACAATCACCGATCCCTGGCGACCAGGTGCATCCGAGCGCGGGGGCATCCACGGAGGCCTCGCCCCAGGAGGGCACGGCGCAGTCAACGCTCCCTGTCGACCAGGTGCGGTTGAGCGCGGGGGCGTCCACGGAGTCCCCGCCCCAGACGGACCCTAAGGCCATGTTTGAGTCCCTGCAGGAGTC
Organism: Hyaloperonospora arabidopsidis Emoy2; assembly: GCA_000173235.2. Classification (NCBI taxonomy): domain Eukaryota; phylum Oomycota; class Peronosporomycetes; order Peronosporales; family Peronosporaceae; genus Hyaloperonospora; species Hyaloperonospora arabidopsidis. Next base: position 393,073 of record JH597957.1, read on the forward strand.
GATGAGAACTTCTGCCGGACCTGGTCGCTTGGAGGTATGGCGCCAGACCATTCAAGAGCTGTTCAAAGTCGAATACTCTCGACTTCCTGTTCGCTCGGAGTCCCTCCCACAGGAGCGTAAACGCTTCCCGAAGCTCAAGGGCCCTGAGCAGAACAGCTAGCTTGACCTATTTCTGTAGTGTTTTGTTGTTAGTTCTGGTACGTTTACTGATTGAAAACGACTCGCTACCAAGAATTGGTACGGACATCTTGCTCACACGGTGGTCCTTTAAGGAGATCATCAGGAAAGTGGCCAGTATACACAAGTGGGCCACGGCGCCGGTTCCCGACCAGTGAGCACGGGTAGTGCGCCAAGGAGCGGCAAACGTCACGGAAGGCTTGGCGGGGTCCCCTGCTCTGGTGTATGAAGAGTTTATTTTTGACCCAGCCGAATTTTCGGTAGAAGTGGCAACTAAACTCAGGACTTTATGTACCGCACGGCTCGGACCCGTCCGCGCCCACCGATTACGGGAGGGCACGGATGATTAATGACGAATCATCGTGGGCATAGCAGAAGGGCACATCGCGTGTCGCCGGATGCCGGACTTTCTCCGATCCGTCCTAGAAAGTAGGGAGCGTCTTCGGCTGTATAGCACCATCCAGGATCAGGTGGAAGGGCAACTCATCCTCACTCTAGGCATAGGGCGTCCCATTCCGATTGGCCGGCAGACCTCAAACGGAATCATAGAAATGATTCTGGAATCAGCGGAGCTGCTGCGGGTATGCCTGCCTGAGCTTCATCGCTTAGTTGGCTTACAAAAGCTACCAGCTACATCCGCTCGTCCTGGACAATTCATTTTTATTTTTTTCTCAAAGGCAGTAGCACGCAAGGTTCAGGATGTCCGCATACCTTTTCAGGGACGTGTGTACACTTTCGAAAATGTACACGAGCCAGGACATATCTCCAATCAGATTACGGGTCCTATCCGCTGTTCTTAACAGACAGCCGCACCGACCAGGTCACCATCGGGCCACAAGATAACGGCTTGGAAGCGGAGGCAGTCACCACAACATTGACACCGAGTGGGCGGGACCAATTTTCTACTGTTCCTGCACAGTTCAGAGGCCCCCCATCAGGCGAAAGCTTGTCGAACTCGATAAGCGTGCTCTCTGCACGGGACGTGACCTCGGGATTTGTGACCCCGCAGCCATCGTCATTGAGTTTGCTTCCCGAGCCGGTCCAGGAGGACTTCATGGAGGTTTCCGTACTGGCGCAAAATCGAGGCCTTCTTACCTCTCAGGAAGACGTTGGAAGGGACGAGGAAAGCAACACAGGGTCACCAGTTCTGTCAAAAAACAAAAAGGGCAGAACTGGGAAGGGCCCTCGACATTTGCTCACTGCGGTAGGCGACCGCATCGATCGGGATGAGTGGCCACATGTCTGGGACGCTATCGGTTCTGAATGTCCGGTCAAAGCAGCGACACCGTACCCGCTTGCTCATAGTGGCACAGAGGCGTGGGTGCAAACAGCAAGGCTGGAGCCTGATCTCTTGCTCCACCACGTGCGCCGCTTTGTCTTTCCTGGGGAACTTCTCGACAGTTTAGATGACCAAGTTATAGTGCAGTGGGCAGCATTATGGCGACAGGAGTGCTTGCTGTCGGGGCTTCACTGCGTACGAGCAATCCATTGATCTAGCCACTGAGATGTAGGGGGTCCTGCGTTCTGTGCCGAACGTTTGGAGTCGTACCTCTTCTCCGCTCGCCCCTCTGATGTACAATGGAGATGATTGGAGCAAGCTCCGGGCTGTTCACTAAACGAAAGACGAAATCTTACGTCAGTGTGACCCGCAACGCCGGGTCCGCATCATTCAACATCTACTCTGTGCTGTATTGTTTGACCAGGAGATACTGGCGTTGACTGGGGACGTCAAACAACCAATTCTCCCTCCTGAGAAACTGCGTTGTCACGCCCGCTTGATTCGAAAACACAGTCAATATCAGCGGGCTTATCACCGATCGGGTGACCAACTGGTGGACGGGAGAACGTTTGTTCAATTCCTAGTCACTGCGTTAGCTCATACGGAACAACAGTTCCTCCTTGAATACTAAGGGCAGCTTAACGGGGCCCCTTTCTGACCATCTGCGAAATTCCTCACTTGATGCAGCGGACGTCTACGGCCGTTACCGCTTGCTTCAGGAATGGTAGACTTCAGCTGTCTTCGACAATTCGGCATCAGCGACAGAAGGGTGACATTGTCTACATCACCCAAAACGTGAGAGGCTTTAAAGAGAGTGCTCGGTCAGTTGGATGGCGGCGTTGCGCCGACAGGCGTATCGTCAAAGACCGCTGGCGTGATGTATACAGGAAACTCACGTTGTTACGGCCGAGGAGGCGGCTATGCTTAGCGCTTAATGGAGTCGATTGTGGGGTCAACATCTCACTCCGAATACTCCTACTCTTTCTTACTGGAGCACGGGATCTTCGCAGCACGCTGGCGTGGCGATCCTCTTAACACCTCAGTATGCCGTAATCGCGAAGGTCCGGCATCAGCAACACTGGAATACAAGGACAGTATCCGTCTCAATTGGTGAAGTCGTCCTCGTCAATCTGTACACACCTACATTACGGTCGGAACGTGAATTGGTTCTCCTGGAATTTAGACCCGTTCGCCACGATTCTCACTGGGGACTTCAACTGTGTTCAGATTCCCCTCATTGATCGATATGGGCATCGCCGTGCCAACCGGTAGGAAAGTCCATCCTTCGACGCCGTCATTGATACGATTGACTTAGCAGATGCGAGAGTATTGCGCGACCATGCAAATGACGGCGATTCCTACGACATTGAGGGCCATTTTACCTGCTGGGCAGGTAAACGCGCCAGTCGTATTGACCGATTCTATGTCCCTGCCACTGGGCAGACAGAGTTCAGTGGGTGGAGACGCGTATCCCGTCTAATCCATCGGATCATCAGGAGGTGGTTCTCTGCTTGCGCGACCCGTGCATATCTAGACGGCGTGCTCGTCATTGTTCGGTGATGTATCCTATTAACGCATCACATCCTGATATCGTGATTACTGAATTAGTCGAGGACATGGACGGCATGGCCATTGGTCAGGCTGTCACTATAGCGACTTGGGATATGGAGGTGGACGAATGTAAACGCTGTATTCGTCGGGTCTGTAAGCGGGTGAAGCAACGCCGGGCACGGCTCCAGCACAAATTGAGGCGACGTTCTCAACGGCAATTGCTAAATCGTCCACAATGGATACTTGCTAACATGTAAGAATTGAGACAGGAGCACCTCGTGCGCCTTGGTCAAAATCTCGCCCGGTCCACAAATCGCCTCCGTTCGTTTTTCCGCAGAGTTGCCGACTGGGAACGCAATCAACATGTCACGACGATTTCGCAGCGGCATGGGCCGGTATTTAAACGAAATATGACTATTGCAGATAAATTCGCATCAGAATGGTCCACTGTTCTCGGTGTTGTCCATCGCAGCGAGCCTCTGGACGGATTAGCAGAGGCCATTGAGCGCTTTGCGACAATTCCAACCGAGCGCGTCCTCTCAACGGAGGGCAATACAGGCCTTTTAGACGAGATCACGGACGCAAACGTTCTCTCGGCGATCGCCGGGCTTAGCCGTCACAAATCAGGTGGTCCCGATGGTCTGAACAATGATTTTTATAAAGATACGCCAGCTCTTCTTGTTCCAGCGCTTGTTCGGGTCAGCAATGAACCATTGGCAGGAGATGATCTCCCACCTTCTTTTCTGGAAGCCCTTATTATCCCTCTGAGAGAAAAAGGCGATTCCGTGGACGCGATGGATTATCGACCTATTTCATTGCTCCGAACAAGCTACAATTTTTTTGCGAAGGTGCTAGCAACACGATTACAACGCGTCCTACCCAAACTTTTCGTGCACGACAGACAGATGTTAAAACTAGTGATGATGATGCTCTCGCAGCTTACTACGGCTACTACGGACGAAGCGATGGAAGCCTCTGAAATCCGGGTCATTCTTTTGCTGGACTTTCGTAAGGCGTACGACACTGTTGACAGGGAATTTATCTACGCGGCTGTACGGCAATTTGGATTCGATACACGATATATTCAGCTTATTCGTCGGCTACATACAGGAACCACGGCTTCATTTCTTGTCAATGGAGACAAGTCCGAACCGTTTTCGGTGGTATCAGGAATTCGGCAGGGATGTCCGCTTGACCCACTGCTTTTCCTCCTCGTCGTGTGGTTCCTAGGCATTGCAATCCAGCAATCGCCCACCTTGCGAGACCTTCCTGTCCCAGGGGTAGCGGGGGCAACGCACATGTTTTCAGCGTTTGTCGACGATTCGACGATATTTTTTAGAGAAAGCGGGTCAGCTCGATATGGCGCTGGGGATTGTTTCTCTTTTTGGTGCCCTGTCCAGTCTAGTCGTCCAGCCGGACAAGAGTAAGCTAATTTTCTGAACACGGGGTTGAGGATGCCGGAATGTTGGGGCGTACCGGTCTTCAAACCGAGGACACCGTACGGTACTTGGGCTATGAGGTTGGGACTGGCGACTTGCAGCATCGCAATTGGGCGCTTAGGATCCGGAAGCTACAACGGCGGTTGTTCACGGCTTCGACGATTGCGACAAGTGTGGAAAATCGGTGCTCATTCTCAACTCAATTATTCTCCCGTCCATCCTGTTCACGGCTGCAGTATTCGACATCCCGGAATGGGCTCGCCAGGACATGAGAAATTTTGTACAAACAATTTCTGTGGGCGCATACAACAACTACGGAGGCCGGTAGACACAAGATTAATCCGGGACTACTCTACACGCTCAAGAAAGCTGGGGGTGTCGGGCCGGCATCGGTTGAGGTTGCCATTAAAAACGCAGCATACTAAACACGCTCCGCAGTGGCTCACGCAAACCCACGACAAGTATTTGACTCGTGGCGTTTCTGGGCCTATCGGGGTATGCCGACAACTTCTGGATTGGTAACTGCATGAACGGCCTCGGCTTGGAGGTTGGGCAACATGTTTAGTCAAGCCATCGAAGGATTCCTTTGTGCGGGATCTTGACCTACTCCTAGAGCCTACGGCCGAACATTCTGAATGCTTGCGGGATCGAGTGAGTACGCACGCTTCGACCTTGCTTACCGGCGCAAATAGCTGGTGGGACGGGGGGGATTGGGTTTTATCTTATGCGTCTGCTTTTCCCGAAGCATCTGCGTCCTCCGACCCTCAATTGACCACGCTTCAAAAATTTTGGGGGACGCTGGGCTGGTGCCGTAATCCATATATACGGGACAACCGGGGCCTGCAGCTGCTTCGATCCACATATGACCGGATCGTTGCCTGCCCTATATCGGCCTTGCACATCCGACGAACAGGGCCGACTGAGTTCTTATTTCGCATCCCACTGGCGGAACGGTACTCTGCACCCCACTCGCAGTCCAAATTACGGCGTTGGGCCACGGCGATCCTGCTGGCACCTCCTCCTTTCAGCGTCCGGACTGAACTCACGCGAGACCCTCCATTGGCGCTTCGACATGCGCCTCCGTTTCGGTTCGGGTACGACTGGTCCACGGAGAGCAGGGGCCACATTGTTGGCGAGAGGAGGGGTCCTTGCGGCCCAGTCGGCGAGAAGGTCCGACTTTGCCAAGGTGCCGATGGGTCTAGCTGGTTTTCATTACCGACCTCCCGGAGCTAGCTGTGGACTCGGAGGCTGAACGTTCAGTTGGAATTCACCGCCTCCGACGACACGGCGTGGTGATTTACGCGCATCCCAGACACCACAGGTTTCCGTGGGCGGTCGCCGACCACTTCGCAAACGTTTCAATTCGGATGAAGGTTTTTCGTTTAACGTTCGGGCTTCACAAACGTCAGCTCGCTGGAGCGTTGAAACCGTTGATTGAGCGATTGGGAACGGCGGCATAGTCGGTATTCCGATGTTTAGACTACTAACGGTTAGCGTATGGTCAACAAAAAGTAATTCAACGATGACTTTGCGCTAACGATACATATTGCGAGCAGAAAGCAGCCCAAACCACGCATTATTGAGTCAATGGTGTGGTTGTTCAGGCGCTATCAAAACAACAATAGACACGCGACCCTAGTTAGCTGTGTTGCACAAAACCTATCAGCAGCAGCACAGTTTACCAACCTGCTTGTACTTTCTCAAAAAGGAAAGCAGCAAGTAAAATCATGTTGAAACACCACACTGAACGCCGATGGCAAATACGACGTCCAGGGCTAGCGTGAATTCAAGCATAGCGGTGCCGTACACTGCAGTATCTGTAGCCACACAGACCATTTAGATCAAAAGTAGGCGGTAGGTATTCCACTCAGCATCGCAAGTACGTGATGCAATAGCGCCAGTATAAGACGCACGCAACGCCGGGTCGATCCCAGACATTGTAAGTCCCACCGGGAAGTTTTTAAAAATCTCTCCGTGTAGTCTTTGCGCTACTTTATCATATGAAGCTTCGACATCCGGGTCAAACGACGGCTTCAGATCCGCCTTTACAAGCACCAACCCAATCAGTGTGTAAAGCTAAAGTAGTTGAGCACTTGGTAGAATGCAAAGTAAATATGTTTAGAGATCAGATGGTATGACGGTTTATTAACATATTACTATGTACAAGATGTCTGAAAGCTCCTGATCCAGGAAAGGAGTACCGAATCCGGTAGTGTTTCGTGACTTTTCACCGTAGTCTCCGAGAAAACTCGGAGTTCTATGGTAAGGAGGTCGAGCCCGATGTGCAATAACGCCCCTTGAACGACTGTATCCACCACTCTATGTTCGCGCTTTGCCAGCGCTGTGATCTGCTGGATCCCGACTTCCCAATATCGTGAGATGATTTGCGGAACCGAAGTTCGCTCCCCCTTGAATACTGCGTCATTCCGCTTAATCCATAAGTGAGTCAGCCATATGCTGCTGAAAAAAAACCAAATGCTATTCCAGACGACGACCGCGTCATCTGCGTCATCCTGGAATCATTTCGTTAACCGGAGCCGCTGTCTGACAGCGATCGAAGGAGCCTGACGGTTCACGCTCCCGAGAAAGCGCCGGGCACCTAACAGATGCTCAACGATTTCCTCTGTCCAGGGGCCTATTAGTTTGCCCCAACAAGCACGTGCTTTCGGGCATTCCCAAAATATATGAGCCGCTGTTTCTTTAACCTCATAGCACCGCGGATCCGCCCGACAACTATTGTGCAGGTGACGATTCTCATGATAGAGGTTAAGTTGCTTGGTAGCGACTCGATAGCAAGTCCAGACCTGATATTCAGTGAGATCATGTGCGTGATCCCAAACTTGGGACGGGCGCTGATGCGCCGCGGCCCGCTGCCACGAATCGGTACTGACGGGTACAGTCTGGTTTTACGCCAGCTATCAAGCATGGAAGGGAAGTCGTGGTCGGGATCGCAGTCCTGTCGAACTTTATAATTAATATTTTTGTTGGTTATGCATCTGATAAATAGTAGTGAGTAAGTACGGCGCCGTTGATAAATTCAAACAGGCTGACTGGGTGTGGTCGTATCAAAGGGTGGGTGTGTACCTATGATTTTTCCTATAATTTATAGCGAATACTTAATTTAAACAGTACGACTGAGTGTGTACGCATCAAAGGGTGGGTGTGTACCTATCAATTTCCTTAATTAATCGAACGGAATACCGAGTCTTCAAAAATGCTCGCCATCTGTATGTCGACTCCAGCCTCCAATGGCGTTTCTAAATTTTGACCCGCACCAGCACGTCCTTCATGGCTCTGCTGTCGCCGTCGCGTCTCGAAGCTCTTCGTCTCATCCGCGAGCAGCTCCGCTGTACACTCTGGTAACACACCCGAACCCCTTGTCCTCTCACTTCTCTCCAGTTGCCGTCTAATAATAAAACCTCCTCGAGTGCTCTTGAACTGTAGTGACCAGATGTTCCAAGACCCGCAGTGCCTCGACTGTAAACACAATTTCTGTCGCCCGTGCATTTTATTGCATTTAAAGCACAATAATTCGTATTGTCCGAATTGCCACTTACCGACCCGACCCAGTGAAGTCACGCGGAATCAGTTCTTGGAGAGCCTTTTGACGGCGTGGACGCACGTGGAGAAGGAGCTCGCAGCTTTAAATGGAGACAAGAAGCTGCATGCTGCTAAGTATACGGTCAAGGACACGGACGAAGCGCTGTATCGCGCTCTCAATAATGGCACAAGTACAATACCGATGCTAACAGGTACTGAAGCGAGGCAGCGAGTGGAGGCTAAACAGGCGACGCGAGGGCGCGTGGCCAATCACAAGTGGGACATTGACACGCAGGAGATTCGACAGGAGCTCAAGTTAGAACAGCGGTACATGCCACAGCAGCATCCGGGCTCGAGACAGCAGGAAAGTACGAATCAGTGGAAGAAAACAAACAGCAGTGACTTGCCGGAGAATTATAAAGGAAGCAGTTCAGGTGCTCGAGGACGAGAGTTAAGCAGGGAGGGCAGTGGCTATAGACGCAGTGGCAGCAGAAAGCGTGACAAGAAGCAGTCGGTCAGGTCGTTGGATGAAGTGTCTGCAGTGGAGAGTATTGACATGGAGACAGGGATCGGTGACGGGGAAGATGATGACGACGGAGAGACGGGATGGGAAGGCCCGACTTCTAGGACGAGTACTCCTTGCTTGATGGCGACGCAAGAGGTAGAGAGTTATATGGATCGCATCGCTAAGCAACGGGAGGCCTTGAGTCAGTGGGAGAAAAGTCGAGCGGGAAAGAGTGATGGCATGTCGTCGCTCTTGGAATTGGAACGGTCGTTGCAGAGTAGTAACGGCTTTGATGAATTGCTGAAGGAGCGACGGAGAGAATCGCAATATTGCAATCTCTTTGACGACAGCGACACGTTGACGCAGATGACGCAAGTGCCACCTTTGACGAGTGTATTTGATTCACCCGATCTACTTGCTGCGTTCCGACGGCGGAAGTACATTCATAATGACGAGAGTGAGAAGGATCGACGGTCAGCGAGTCAAGGGATTCCATCCATACCTCCGCCACCCTTATTGCATGCTCGAGGTCGAATTTCCTCGCCGTCACGTAAACGACTACGCATGCCCGTGTCGGAGAACAAGCAGCCGACATGCCACCGCTTTGTATCGACTATCGATCCGTCTTCGAAGGGTTTGGACACGGACAATAAAGATGAGATTCGTGATCGTCGGCCAGCTACGAATGCAAACTATAAGGACGCTGACGATGAAGAAGAGTACGAGATGAAGCCATCAGTACCCATACCATTAACACCCGAGCACAGTAGCTTTAGGGCTGATCAGCATTGCAAACATCCAGATGTGCTTTCGCAAACGGGTAAACGCCCTAGTGGCAACTTTCGCACCGGTACTGCTCTTTTCCAGGTGGAAGACAAGTATCATCGTGGCAATCTCGACTCTCAAGCAACGAAGCGTCTCGTATGCTCTGCTTCAGTAATAAGGACTTCCAATGGCGCAGATGCAGCTCAAAGAGAAAGCGATATAGCAAGACCGAATTCCGCAGCTAGCTTGTGCAAACCTACCGTTCACACTTCGAAGGGTCCTGCCAAGACATCAGTGGGCAACTCCGGTTTTGTCTTTGTAAGCTCGGACCTTACCCGTGAAGAAGTGAAGCGTGTACTCGAAGCAACGCAGCAGCTAGGAGGCAAGTTCGGGCACGACTTTGACCTCAAGCGTGACCCTGTCACAGGCCACTTTTGCACATCTGTGACGCATTTGATCACCAAGGCAGTGCCACCTATCGGCGCCATCAGCGGTGCCGAACCGGACGAGTTGCGATGCAAGCGCACGGCCAAGTACATGCGCGGATTGGCCGAAGGGAGTTTCGTGATGGACTTTTCCTGGATCACAGCCAGTTTGTCTGCAGGCCGATGGCTAACTGAAGAACCATTTGAGATGGTTGGTGACATCTACAGCAATGCTATTGGAAAACCGCACGAAGGGCGTCTCCGTCGCGTGCAGACTGGACGACGCAACAGCATATTCAGCATGCTCAGCTTCGTGCTGCTCGTGTCGGAATCGGAGTTTGACTTCCAGTTCAACTCGGTGAAAGCTTTGGTCAACAACTTTGGCGGCACTGTCGTGCGTGCCGAGAGCTTTATCAAGGCCAAGACCAATAGCAAGCAGCGCTTACGGCGCACTCCTGTTGGTGTCGTGTCCAAAAACACTTTACCATCGGAAGCCACGGCCAAATGGGAGCAGTTCCAGATCCCGATTGTGCGTATCACGTGGATCTTCGACAGCGTGAGTCACCTGGAAGTGCTGCCATTTGATGACTATTATCCGTATTAAGACGGCGACGTCTGTAGTCCTACTACTGTACGTCATTCGAACCACCACCTTCATGTTTCAATCTCCATTATTGTCCATCTCAGCACTGTCTCCGATCCTACTGGACTTGCTTTTTCGCCTCCAAAGCGTGGTCGCCGTCCACAGGCACTTGCATTTCAAAAATATCCAACTGGCCTTCGTGCTTCACTGTACAATTGTGAAAAACAAAAAAACACAAAAGTCAACATACACCCACAAATGTTTCAATACACCGTTCCACAAACCAAAATGCTCACAACATTGTTCTAGATCCTAAATTCGAGACCAGATGCCCAACCTGCAATGTTAATATTGGCGCCCGTCGCGACTTTAATGTGGCGCTGGACACACGCAAGGAGCTCCTGCTGCAGCGCTGCCAAGTCCACGCCCGCCAGCACTTGACTGCCCCGTTGGTGCGCGAGGATGATCTGCAGACGCTCTTTCGCCACGGACTTGGACGACGACGACGGCGCGTGCGTCGCCTCTTTGAACAGCGACGTCAGCCACTTTTTCGCGCTGTGGGAGGAGCTCCGGGTCGCCATTTCTAACTGCGATTGCGAACGACCCTTTTTTAAGTATCGAAAAGACCCAATTTGGGATGTAAAAACTATAAACACAGTGAGGATAGACCGTAAGATCCCTCTCTTTTAGCATAGTATTCCTTATCCGAGAGACGGCTGTTATTCTGGGACATTCCATACCCGGCCAAAGTGCCCAATTTAAGCGAAACGACGGCTACGAGGCCGACGCATTTTGCTACGATCGAGATACCGACATGGACGTGCGTTACGTGCCCGTCGTGGACATTAGTGCACTCATGGCATTGTCGACAGACGCCCAAGTAGACGAGGCAGTGCGTGACGCTAGGGCGAGCGGCTTGCACGCGACTATTTCCGAAATCCGGGCTGCTGCTACCGACTGGGGCTTTTGGTACATTACAAGTCACGGATTATCAAAACACGAGATGGAGACATTCCAAAAACAGATGCGGTCGTTCTTTCGTCTGTCATTGGACGGGAAACGGAGTGTCGGTCGTGGTGTATTAAATGCCAGAGGCTATTTCGACAACGAATTAACTAAAAACAAGACTGATTGGAAAGAGTGTTTCGACGTTTCAGGGGTTCAAGAAGATGGGCCTAAGAAGTATCCAAAGCACGAACGGATGGGCGAAGATGGGCCTAAAAAGTATCCAAAGCACGAACGGATGGGCGAAGATGAAAATCAATGGCCTCTGGAAGTACTTTTGCCTGGATTTCGTCCAGGAATTCTCGAGTATTACTGCAAGATGGAACATCTTTCACGTCGACTGGTGAAAGTGTGTGCCGCTGCTTTGGGGCAAGAGCCAACGGTGTTTGATCCGTTTTTTAAAGATGACAACTCGAGTTTCTTGCGGCTGAACCACTACCCGGTTGCTCCCATGCCAGACAAGACAATGGGCGTGCATCACCATACAGATGCTGGAGCTTTGACGATTCTACTGCAGGATGACGAGGTGGCGTCGTTGCAGGTGTTGCACCGGGAGTCCCAAACATGGATGCTCATTCCACCTCGAGAAGGCACGTTCGTTGTGAACGTTGGTGACATGATGCAGGTGTGGTCGAACGACGTGTTTGTCGCGCCGTTGCACCGCGTCCTGGCTAATGGCTGCACTGATCGGTTCTCCGCGCCGTTTTTCTATAATCCATCGTACAAGACTCAGGTGCAGCCTCTTGTGGGAAAAGAAGGTGAGGACGAACCTCATTATCGTCCATTGAGTTGGCGCGCGTTTCGTCAGGCGCGGTTCCAAGGTGACTATGCTGATAGTGGCAAGGAAGTGCAGATTGGTGACTATAAAATCCACGGCCCTATCGATGTGGCCAATTCGTGAACGGCAGATGGGAAATAATCTCTTCAGGTATGATGTGTCAATATTACAAGAGATGCAGGTCGCTGAGCTGACAATAACTCGTTGCGCTGTCTTATGTTCGATGCAGTGAGTATTCGATGAGCTCATAGCAAGCAGTTGGATGTATGAAGAAACGTGACGGTCCGCATGGTTGTTTATCCCTTTCAGCGCTGCTTGGATGGCTTAACATTTCTGCTTTTAACACGCTTGTCACGTATGACAAGAAAACCAACGCGGAAAATCAAAGAGATTGAAAGTAGTGCTTGATTTGGCTGGCATTCATGCATAGCTGCTACAGTAGCTACCAGTGACAGGAATGAGATCGACTAGACAAACAACAAGCATCGCGTCAAATACATTCATGTTCGCGAGCCCTCTTCCTTGACTACGTTATCGTTCTTCCACTCCACTGTGCATTTTCGTGTACTCTTTTCTGATGGTCCTGTTCGTCAAATCGCTTCATTTCATCGTTGCGAGCACTTAGGTCTTGGTATGTTTCTCGCTGTTCTTGGTTTCAAGCATATCACGCTGAGAAGCGCGGTGTATCAACATGAAAGGCCTTGCTTGGCCGTTTTCCTTCTCTGTTCACCTGTCCATATCCGTGCCGTCCTTCTCTACCAAGCACCTCCCGATGAGCGTGATCTCCGACGCTCCGTTACCGGAAACTTGAACTCCGGTGCTATTTCCGGTGGCTCACCACCAGTAAGGCGAAAGCCAAAGCCCCGCGTTCCATCCGGCCCAACAGCCTGGCGGTACAGCTGCGTACTGCCATTCAGCCCCATGCCAGGAGGAGGCGGCACCGATACGTTGCCCCCAACGTTGTTGTTGTGCACGGGCGACTGTGCCATCCGTGGCGACGCCAGGTTCAGCTTCGATCGTGTGCCCGACGATGACGAACGGGTACGGAAAGCTACCGGCTGCTGCGGAGCACCCATCGTCGCTGCGCGACTGCGCGACTCCCATCGACTCGGAGACGGCGCAAAGTAATCCTTCTGCCCATTTCCACTTGCCGAGCTTCCACTTAATGCTGTTAAACCACTCAAGTCACCGCCGTTGTCGGCATCACCCGTCAGATTGGCGGGTGGACGAAACTCAAGCTTGACCTTGCTCGCATACTTGCGACCGCTCTTCTTGTTCTTACCCACTGTGAACGACACGTAGTCGCCCTGCCGAATGTCCACATTCCCGTCCTCATCGGGAATGAGACGGAACGAGATACAGGCCGAATCCTGTCGTGTGGGCGTAATGAGTCCGCCTGCACCACGAATTGAATACACGGTACCCGTGTTCACCTTGCCTTCACGAAGGTCGTCCAGACCCTCACCAACCGATTCCACGTGCACGGGACGGGTGACGGCAGAGGCTGATTTCGCACGACGACGGTCCCCGCCAAGTTCCACCGGAAACATTTTCTGCTTCAGTTTGTCACAATTTGTGCCGTCAAAGAGCACCACCTGCATGCCCGTGCGCCAGTTGTACTGATCCGATAGCGTCAGCACGGCGTGCTTGGTCATCTCGTCGTCGACGAACTCGATGATAGCGTACGTCTCACCCGCCGCGATGGGAGGCTTCAGTACAGCGTTACGACCCGTCGTCGTGTTCTTTTTCAGCAGACGCAGATACGAAATCTCGCCGCATCCTTGGAAAGTCTCGCGTAGTGAGGCGACGGACGCATCTTCCGGCAAATTGTACGCAATGGCGGTACGAGCCAGTTTGCCATGGTACGTCTGATTCGGTGCCAATGGCTCCTTCCGACACACCATGTTTTCGTCTTCGTTAAGTAACAGCTTGGTCGAGAGTTCCAACGCCTTCTTGATCTCGTCCATGTCGACCGTCAGCTTCTTGACTCGACCGAACGAGGCCAACAGTTCCAGCTTGACGTATCCATCCATGTTCATATTCTTCAGCAAAAAGAGATCTCCAAGCAAGTTCTCGTCACAGAAGTAGTACTCCAATTGGTCACAGATCGTGCGGAGGAACGTGGCCGGCAGCGGCGCGCCTGTTCCACCTGGACTCGACGTAATAAACATCTGCTGCTGCTGGCTCATTTCATCGGTCTCTTGACAGGACAAGTGCAGCGACTGCACGGCTCGGTCAATTGCTCCTATTGTCATCTCCTCACCAGATGGAAGAGATGGTACCCGAATGTGGAGCACCGGCGGTGGTGGACCTTGAGGAAGCGGAGGCTGACAAGGTCGTCGATTCAGAGCCACCATCTGATGCTGATGGTGGTGCGAAGCAACAGCTGCAGCTGCAGCGGACACGGACGAGTCGTCAGCGAACGAATCCCAGGCCGATCCCAGTGCCGACGGCTGGATCGGCGCCGAGAACGAGCGATTGCGACTGGGCGTATAGTACTGCGAGGCCAGTTGCGCCATCACGTCCATTGCGTCCGAGCGGTCAGCAGAAGAGCGACCAGAGCTGCGATTGTACGGGGGCGAGTCAGTTGCAGCCAAGAAGCTGTCGCTGGCAAAGGGTGGGAGAGGAGGAGGTGGCGGCAGCGGGGTCCCGTTTGAATGACTCGAGTCGGAATGGCTCGACATTTTTTTGATGGGTCTCAAAATGGAGCCAGGAAGAGGGAGAGACTGGGCGCTTGGCTGGTTGTACACAAACAAGACACACACGAGTGAGGTGATGTCGGTGTTTGGCTGGCTGGTTGTTTTCCAATAGTGATGAGTAGAACGAGGCAAGTTCGGACGTACCTTGTCACAGGATGGACTGGACTCGTGACTTGACTTGACTTAAGATTTGACTTGACTTGACTTGACTTGGGACTTGAGACTTGAGAGCTGTTCAAAATTTGCAATAGAAACCGTGATGGAGAGTGGGATGGGTGTATCTGGCGAGATGGATAGAAATAGATCGACATGAATAGAAATAGATTGACATGGATAGAAATAGTGGTACACATGATGGGATAGGGTCACGATGTGGTCAGTAGAGCCGATTGAAAGAAGGTGGAAACGTAATCTACCCAACGTTTGCGTACCTCTCTCTCTCAATAGTGATAATCACCTCTCAACTGCAATGTCACGCAGTCAAGTAGCCCCTCTCTCTCTCTTTTTATCCCGTTGCAGCGAAGATAATATCTAAATATCTAGATCGATTTCTATAGCGTTCTCTCCTGGGATCGCTGCTGCAAGCCAAAGTACGGCTGTTAATAGCGGACGGTTGGGGTCCAACGCGTGGGTTAGTGGTCTCGAAGAGGAACGACGGCTGGGACGGTCACGGTAGTGGCTGGCTCGACACTTGCTTGATACTGCGCCGGTCTGTTGTTCGATCGGGATTTCTCTCGTTTAGAAACGCGGCAGCTGCGTCAAGTTGCGCGAGCACCTTCTGAGCAACGGTAGCAGTCGATGACACGATACGTATGTTGCATGTACGAGAAGACCCTCACGTGGAATGTTTCGAGATCATTCTGCTACGTACTTGGCTTTGTTATGTGTTGCCAAATGAAGGGGGTGTCAATGCACTTCATGAGTATACCGAATATACTTACAGAAACATAGTACGAAATATTTGGCTCTCTACAGCTACTATCGGTCCCATCATTTTCCTTGAGCTTTGTCCGAGTGGTCTCCGTAGGATTCTCCACAGTGGTAGCACCCAATGGCTCGATCGTGGCTTCATGGCTTGTCATCACGATCGATTTGCGGTCGAGTGTGCCGAGACACGTGTTGAGAAGTATCGTGCATGAGCACGCACCGCTTGTATCTTTTTTCTGGTTAAAGGGGCGGCCTCAGCATTGATGTCGATACAGTGCTTTTATACTTGACATATCTGCGAGTTAGGATCTGCCGTGAATGTGCTGCAGCGATTGAAAGCCGTGCCACTGGATTCTTGAGGCAAATAGATTAAGGATCTGGAAATACAAAGTCGCTCTTCGATACGTACCCGAGATCAGATAACGGATGCAATTTGCAACTTCCATGTCTGGTTTCGCAGCTTGTCGCCGGATATAATTGACGGCCAATTTCGATGTATTAGCTGCTGCAATCACGATGTCCAGGACTTGCGTCTCGGTTGTTTGCTGGTATATTTAAACCTTGGCCCTCTACACTTACGTCTCCTAGTCAATCTTGGCCGCCATTGAGCGATATCGTTTAGACTTGTCACCTATTCTTCATAGTCCTCAGCATTGCCGCGTCGATAGTAGGACGATGATGCAGTATCGTGTCTTGTCATCACGTCCCATTCGTCATAAGCAGTTTATCGAAAAGCTGAAAACCGTTATCGCACTCAGATCAGTTTAACACATCATAATAAGCCGCAACCTGTATATCGTCGATACAAAAACCAGATCAAGTTCCCACAATTTAAGGGGCGACTCACACCTTCGACAATACAACGACGACCCCTTTTTAGCCTCTCCATGAGTACGTACCACAAAATGGCTACACCCTCTGAACCCTCCAGCCCAACGTTCCCATCTCATTGGCTAAAAACATACAATCGCTCGTGACCAACCAATTTCCCACCATCCTCGCAGACGGCACTAATGGAGCTCGACCAAAGCATCTCGCTTTGGCGTGGCCGCGCTGCCGATGCCGCGCTCCTGGGCGCCTCTAGTTGCATGTCCAAGGACGGCAATCGTCTTGTCCTGCTGACGTCCACCGAAGACGTGCGTGAAATCTGCGCCCCCACGCGCAAGTGTACGAACCACTGGACCTTCCGAGCCGGGAGTCTCCACGCCTTACGGGTGACAGCTGTGCGTCATCCGCACTCGCGCTTGTTCTTTGGCGTTTGTGGCGCGCCTGGCGTGAGTGCGAGCAAGAAAGCGCGTCAAGTGAGACGTCAAGAGGTCAACAAGACGACTGCGCTGCCAGCAAACGAAGGCTTGACAGTCTGGCGCGACGTGGACACGGACGTAGCGGCGTGGCGACGTACGCCGTTGCAGTCAAGTGTCAAGGCTTTTGCCGTGCTGGCACACTTGAAACTGAAAGAAGAAGTGGTTGTGGTGTTTCAGGACGGCTCGTTTGCAACGTACGATGAGGAACTGAATCGAGGAGTGCACAGTGATGATGCAAAGGATGCAGCCGTGGCAGAAGAAGAGGAGGAAGTAGAGGAAGTTGATGGTGATGGAGGTGACGAGGATACTGTTGAAGATGCTCGGAAGGGTGAAGAAGACGAAGCACGAGTGGTGTGGGCTTACGTGGAGACAGACAGCCGCAGCTCTTCGAAGGGTGGACTCTTCTTGTCGGTCCTTGTGCAGAAGTTGACACAGGAGGGTAACAAGCAATTCGAGCTCATGGTGTATCAAATTACGTGCCCTACTGTCACCAGACGTATGGGTGGCGTGCTGTCAGTCGTGCTGCGCGTACGTCATCGTGTCAGTTTGCCGGACAATGAAGAACTGTCATCGTGCGCGTTTCACCCTGAGACGTTCTCGTACTCACTCATTGGCCGGTCAGGCTCCTGGCAGACGCTGCGCTTTTCACGTGATGCAGTGACGAGCAATGTGACGCTCGTCGCTTGTCAGCGGATGCCCAGCTTGACGTCAGCCGAAGGTGATGCAAACGTCCCGCTACAAAAGAAACGCAAATTACAGGCAGCTAGTAGAACGGAGTCGGGCTACTTGGTGAGTGGCATTGGACATGTCACGTACTTGGTAAGTCTATCGTTGGACGCTCCTTCGCAGATCACAGCTTGGGATTCCAAGTTTGCTGTTCCCGTGTCGAAATCAGAGCTCAACTTGACAGCGGAGAAGGACAGCGAGGGCGGTATCGTCGTTGGACGTAGCAGTAAAGACGGAGTCGGTAGTCCAGTGCAGATTGTGAATGTGGGTTCAGGCGACGTTCTGTTTGTCATTTATGAGCGCGGCGTGTTCCTTATCCACGTGAGGAACAAAAAGTCGACATTGGCTAGCGTTCTGGGAGCCACGGCGTCCAGCGGCGTGGTGACTCTTGATACTCTAGCATCGCCTGCATTGCCTGACAGCTCAGTGCAGTGGGAATCCATAGCGTCGAGCAGTATGAACAGCGACACGCTAGTGGTTGAGTCGTGGAAGTCGAAAATGTGTAGTGATGATGACCATGAGCGTCAGCTGATTGCGGATCTATCGGATCCTCAAGTTACACCTTCAGCTGCTGCATTCATTGAGCGTCTTGACAAGGCACTGGAGAAGCAGAAGAGCAAGCGAAAGGCTGACAAGGAAGAGCAAGAAGAGCTTTCGTTCCGATTGTTGCAAGCTGTGACGCGGCGCTGCTTGGAATCACCAGAGCTGGGTCTGTGGGTCTCCCTTAAGAAAATGCTGCTCACTGGACGATTGTCAGCGCGTACTGAGCCAACGCTGCTCCCAATCTTGATGAAGTACAACCAGTTTGCGCTGCTCGAGTGTGCTATTGTGCACCTGATCGATATCGACGAGCGCTCAATTGTGCGTCTGTTGGTGTATTGTATCCGCAAGAGCAGCGATTCATCCTTCATCAAGTTCGTAGAACAGCAAGTCCAGAGCCAGCACAAACAAGCTGCTGGCACGATCGATGCAACTGCAGCCTGTGAGCGATTCACAGTAGCGCTTTTGGGTCTGCCGACGAATAGTGTGTTCCTGCACCATGCAATTCGTGAATTGAAGCTCGAAGAGGCCCTGCTCGTGCTTGCCATCTGTAAGAAGCTGCTGCTTGTGCACACTACTGGAGCCGATGCTGACGACGACGTGTCAGTCAAGACAACAACTAGAAAGTCTAAAAAAGGCAGGAAAAGTGCTGACCTTGCGCTTGCATTGAGGACGACAAAGGAGCAGTGCTTTACACCGCTGCCATCCGCCTCGCGCTGTTGTGTGTGGATCTGTGCGCTGCTGGACGCGCATCTATCGGCTTTGGTCCAACGTGCCTCTCGGAGCATTGCGATCTCTCGGACACTGCACCAATTGGATGCTCTCGTGCAGCTGCTCATTCGCACGAATGCTCACTATGAATCTGTACACGGCGTGCTGAGCAACTTTTTGTCCGGTGTGCGACTACCGCGGGCTCCAGGCCTTCCGGACTACAGCATTGAGGAGTTATGTCTCTAGCCAAAGTGCATTGACTTGGTAGATGCTGAATAGATACATTTATTGGATACTTTTTGAATGGGTGGTTATCACTTCAACTTACAAAAGCTCAGTAAGTTATTTGTTCGTCATTTGTCGAGAGGGTTTCTGTAACGGTTGGGACATCCCCGCCGTCCACACATAAATGGCGGATAGAGCGCTTTTACGATAAATTGCGCGGCGCTGCTCTAATGGCACTATATCGCGCTATTTTATTGGATCGAGCAGACTGGTCAGTCGCGACGTTACCGTATCTTCAACTAGGTAAGTGGCTGCTTCTGAACCGTTACGTTTGCCTTCTGATTGTGGTATAAAATTGCCGCGTCAAGGATGCTCGAAATGGCTAATGGGTGTCATCTAAATTAGAGCGCCACCTGGCTTCGTCTCTCAGTTTACCTCGCGATTGTTAGCGACACGCGTCAAGTTCAGGACGAGCTCAATGCGAAGCCAAGCAGTGATAAAGCGATCCATCTACTGTACATGCTGTCTCGAAACTCCTGTCCCGCTCGCGCAGTCCCACTTTTCACATCACCACGTGCTTAGAGAACGTTAAACCAAAACAAAGCGCTCTATTCAATCACCATTCTATCCATCCGTCAACCCTTCCCTTCTTTTGCTCTCGAAAAGGGGGAGGGGCAGCGAGACACAAACAAACAAACAAACACGCTCAAACAAACAAACAAACGAGGACTTCCCACCCCGAAGAAGATCCCAGCCCAAACAAACCAGCAGCAGCAGCAGAAAACAACCGCTCCAACAAACAAACAATCGAACCAAACAAACCGCCTGTTATTTCCTCCTAACCAACTACCCAAATAACCACCCACCCAACCAGCCAGCCAGCCAGCTAACCAAACAAACGACCAACCGCTGCCCACTCCAATAATGGCCCAGCCGCACCCCGACCTTCCGTCCCCTTCTGACGATGAGCACTGGAAGAAGTCCCTCAAGCGTCCCGAACGCGACACGCGCGTGCAGACCGAAGACGTAACGAACGTCAAGGGCAATGAATTCGAAGACTATTTCCTCAAGCGGGAGCTCCTCATGGGGATCTTTGAAAAGGGTTTCGAACGCCCTTCGCCCATCCAAGAAGAAGCTGTACCCATTATCCTCGCGGGACGAAACGTCATGGCCCGGGCCAAAAACGGGACGGGAAAAACCGCGGCCTTCATCATCCCGTGCCTGGAGAAGACCGACACCCAATTGAAGCACATCCAAGTGCTGATCCTCGTGCCGACGCGGGAATTGGCGCTCCAGACGTCGGCTATTGTCAAAGAAATCGGGAAACACATGAGTGTCGAGTGCATGGTTTCTACCGGAGGCACGAGTCTCAAGGACGACATCATGCGGCTCTATCAGACGGTGCACATTCTAGTGGGGACCCCGGGTCGGGTCATGGATCTCGCCAATAAGGGCGTCGCAGATTTGAGTCAATGCTCGACGGTGATTATGGACGAAGCCGATAAATTGCTCTCACCCGAGTTTCAGCCACTACTGGAGCAGCTGTTGCATCATACAGCCAAAGATCGACAATTGTGTCTCTTTTCCGCGACGTTTCCAGTGACCGTGAAGGCGTTTAAAGACCGGTTTGTGAGCAATCCGTACGAGATCAACCTCATGGATGAACTGACGTTGAAAGGCGTGTCGCAGTTTTACGCTTTTGTTGAAGAGCGACAGAAGGTGCATTGCCTCAATACGCTCTTCTCGAAGCTGGATATTAATCAGTCGATCATCTTTTGCAACTCGGTGAATCGAGTGGAGTTGCTGGCGAAGAAAGTCACGGAACTTGGGTTCTCGTGCTTTTACATCCATGCCAAGATGAACCAAGCGCATCGGAATCGCGTGTTCCACGAGTTCCGCAATGGCGCGACGCGGCACTTGGTGTGCTCGGATTTGTTCACGCGGGGGATTGATATTCAGACGGTGAACGTCGTGATTAACTTTGACTTTCCCAAGAACTCGGAGACGTACTTGCACCGGATTGGTCGTTCCGGCCGATACGGCCACCTTGGACTGGCGATCAATATGATTACGTACGAAGACCGATTCAACCTGTACCGGATCGAGCAGGAGCTCGGCACGGAGATTCGACCGATTCCGCCGGTCATTGACCGCAACTTGTACTGCAAGTAAGCGGTAGCTGAATGTGGTTGACGTTGTGGGTAGAAGACAGAAGGAGAGAGGGAGTGGTGAGGGTGGAAGGATGGACGAGGAAGGATAGCGAAGGTGGTGATGGGGGTATGTGTAGAGATGGGGAAAGATTGGGTGGAAGTGAGGGGGAAGTGGGTGGAGGTGGGGGAGAAGTAGGTGGGGTGGAGAAGGGGAATGGAAGTTGGATGAAGCAGGTGTGGTGGTGAAGAAGGATGGCTTAGATGAAGCGGGTGTGGAACGATATCAAGAGAAGTGGCGAGGTTGAAGCGCAGCAGTTGGCTGGGAGAAGGACGCAGCTGATGTGTAGGTGAGGAAGTTAGTTGGTGCTGGTGAAGAAGAAGGATGGGCGTTGGATCGAGCGGATGTGTCGGTGAGGAATAAGTTGGTGGAGGTGAAGAAGGATGGGTGTTGGGTAGAATGGGTGTGGAGGAGTGGAGAGAAGCGATGGAGGTGGAGTTTGGGCGTTGGGTGGATCGGGCGTGGAAGTGGGGAGAGAAGCGAGTAGAGATGGAGAAAGATGGGAGTTGAGCGACGCGGGTGTGGAGGTACTGAGAGAGAGGCGCTGGAGGTGGAGGTGAAGAAGAAGGATGGGAGTAGGAAGGAGGTGAGGAGGTGAAGAGAAAAGCGGGTGAAGCAGTTGCGAAGGCGAGGACAGAAGTGGGTGAAGGTGGAGCAAGAGTCGGGTGAAGCGGATTCGGAGCAAGGTGTGGAGGTCTCTCTCGTTTGTGGTTGTAACGACCACGTGCCAAGCTGAGAGATATTGGCGCTGCGGCAAGCCTTCATGCAGTTTTGTATCAAAGGACTGCTTGGGCTGCAGGCGTGGTACCTGGGGTGGTCGAAGAGCGCGATGGACGGGTTGTCATCACCTGTTCACCAAACGAACGAAGTAGTATGCGTGCGGTGAGTTGTGCGAAGACAGACAGAGTACTTCAAGATGAAAACAGTGCCTGGCCGCACGAGTTGTCTTGGGTGAGAGCAGGATGGCAACAGAAGTAGTAAGGCAGGTAGGTACACGGGGCAAGAAGTGGCGGATAGCTTGCGCTGGTATGGCATTTGAAAAAGGGAGACGCTAGCTGCTTACTACAAGAGAGGATGTAACTTCAATATCAGCGCTCGAGACTGAGAAGAAACTTAAGACAGATCCAGTTGATGTGTGTCACCGGTCAAACAGCTATGGATTTGCCGCCACGACTCAAACACCGATTCAGCATTTATAGCAGCCGATCGATGGCAATGTTCAGTTATCACCAACCTTGAAGGTTCGTGGGCAATACCGCGCATGATATAGAGGTCAACGGGCGCACAGACAGTTGAAGTACCTTACGAGTCGAGAATTAGGACCTCAAGCAACCTTCGTAGCTGTTCCAATGACTACTGCCATGCATTTCCATTCAACGACCCCTTGACCACAATAATGACAACTCGTACGATATTTCACATTGCACTTAGCACTAGCAGCCTGTAGCCACTACCTCCACACACGAAAAACACACGGCACATTTGCAAAAAAACTCGCAATAGCTTAAATACGTCGTGATCTACGAGCAGCTCTCTCGTACAGCAATCATAAATAATAATAACTCGTCTCCATCTCTCTCTCTCGTCTCTCAATTGCTCCCGCAAAGATCAAAACTCCACTTCGGCAAACACGCGACGTCGCGACGTCACCGGAGCCACCAAGCCCTTCTTGCCTCCATTTGGCATGATCCACTCACTCATCCCACAGACCTTGGGCGTCTTCTTTTCGTGTCCATTGCGTGTAGGAAAGAGACTCCGACGCTGTTCCTCGCCGTCTTCCGGCCGCATCTCGTCAAACGAGCGCTTTTTCCGGCCCGTTTTCTCCATGCTCGAGAGCTCCGAAGCGACACATGTCTCACACTTTGACTGGCCAGCAGGCACTGGCTGTAACAAAAACGTGCGCACAAGGTGCACGAGCTCTTGGCCAATTGGACACGACCGACTCTGCGACATGTGACGGTCCAGAAAAAGGCCCGATACCCGCGCCACAAGGAACTGGAGCAGGACATTCAGTGTACTCCTCGTGTCTTTCTCCTGGGCCCGTAGGTCTTTCAGGATCTCTCGGAACGCATAGCGCTCGACGACACGGGCGAGCCACTTGGCCAGCACACTGGGCTGCTTTGTGTCCAGCAGCTTATTATCCTTGTTCAAGGACGCCTGACGCTGCTGGACAGGGCGAGCAAGGGTTTCAAGAGCTCCCCATAGCGCGTGAAACTCGCCAATGGTCTTGTAGACAAAGTAGACACGAGCTGGTGCGGCTGGACACACTTGAACGGCAAATTTCTCTTCTTTGCCACCAATACAAGACGTGACTGTAGCTGCGAGGCCGCACAGGTTCATCATTCTGGAGGCGACACGGAGAAAAATATGCTACGAGGACTTGTATTTGTCCTACTATTGGCAGTTTGTTGACTGACTGACTGACTGATTGATGACTGATGACTGACAGCGTGACTGCGTGACTGAGGCGCGAAGCGTCGGGGTGGGTGTAGAGAGGCTAAAAAGAGAGAAAGACGAGACGAGAGACGGGACAGCGTGCTGCTACCCCTACCTCGCTGACCCCTACAGAAAAGACGGACGGTCGAGCGTCCGTCTCTCGTCCGCGACGCCATCACAATGGAGTGGACTTTCTACCGGTCGAAAAGCTCGTGAAAACTCGAAAAGTTTCACGATTGAAGTTCTCTCTCTTCTTACTGTTCTACGCTCCTGGTTGCGTGTTACTGGGACGATGTCCATGGAAAAGTTGGGGAGGGGGAGCTAGTCTATTGTGAATCAAGGTGTGGCTGGTTGGGTTTGATCGTTGGGTGACTTGGCTTCACATCGATGGTCACCCAACCACCTTTTGGTCGCTGGTATGGAGGCAGCTGGGTGTCCAGGAGCTCGATCGTGCTGCGACGTCTGCGAACGATCTACACAGTTGTGCTATGCTTCGACCTGCTGGTTTGATGCCGTGCGCGAGACCAGATAACTCTTGGTATAGACTGCAATCATCTCTGTTTGCAGCGCCATGGGAAAAGAGGACCGCACCAGGGCTGACTGATGATGGTCTCCGCTAGCTGCTTTTTTGCATGGCATTACGAGCGCCAATATCGAGTCAAGTCTTTATTACGTCGGACACGAGGTATGCGGACGATAAATGATACCGGGCGATGGATACTTCGTCCCTTTTGTCGACACGCAGGACTCGAGTACTCGTGGGCCACAAACACGACAGCGTAAAGCCAGGTGCTACTACAGTGCTGACATCTTTGAACCAGCTGGGCGACCGTCTGCCATCCTTGACTTGGAATTTTTATACAGCAGTCACGCCAGTCAACTGGAAGTGACGTGTGCGGCAGCGGCTATCCATAGAGGTCCGAGGCCACTTGAACGAGGTTGATCCACTAGCCTG
>JH597957.1:418547-457342 GCA_000173235.2 Hyaloperonospora arabidopsidis Emoy2
AGACGGGGCCAAAAACCCGTCCGTCTGCCTCAGCTGCTGGAAAAGGCGGTACGGAGCTTCAAGCCTTTTGCTTATCGGATCACCGATATCTGATGTGCTTCATGATGACGCCTCGTGAGACTGTGTAGTCACGAGCTCACCGCATCAAAACGGCCAGTTGACTTGGTTCCAGTATGGCATGGCAAGACCTGCAAATCCGTGACCTGCCACGGAACTGCCTTTGTAATGTACCACTCCAGTTCAGTGAGCGAGTGTCTTCAACGTTCGCCACGCTCCGTTTCTACGTGTGTGAAGATTACTTTAAGGCGTTCTGAGGTAAGACTCCATGATACGTGTGCGTCGACTCGTTCGTTTGAAGAAAATGAACGACTTGAAGAGTTGTTTGCCATAATAAAGTGAGGCGGGAGCTGTCTCTCTCCCTGGAAAGATTGGAAGTCGCATGGTCGGATGAGTCATTCCGGGAGAAAGCTCTATCCATAGATGATAGGACGAAGCCAGTTACACACTCAAAGACACAGCAGCTTATGGCCACGAAAGTGCAGGTCGTCATTTGAAAGTATGAGAGAGAGTACAACTCGAAGGGCCTTGTCACTCGACATGCCTTTTGACCTGATGATGACCGTCGCCGGGAAGGTGTACGGGCCCAAGCGTTGGCCGTAGTCGCATTTCGTCCTATCCCAATTGATTACGACCCCCGTTCCTAAGCGCTTTACGTATGATGGCGTGGTCCCTAATAACTCTATTGACTTATAGATGTGTACCTACAATTATTTGATGGCTTACGGACGATTTACCACAATTCTGCAGTGAGAATCTGTGGAAAAGAGAACTAACAGAGCTTCATCTGGCAGACTCTTATTTACGTTATAGTAACCAATCACCAGTGCACGATACATGGACGTTGTAGTGAGCCACCGAGTCCACGTCAGTGTCCTTACTGGTAAAAATACCGACTGTACCTCTTGTCGCATTTCCTGGGATAGAGCAACTTCAACTTGGAGTGATGGTCGCTGCATTTTAGTCGTCCATCTCCCATTGCGTCTCTCTTTCTGGACCCGACGATTATAAAATGCTAGTCTTAGGCAGGAACAATTACTAAGTTAAGGAGTACTTAGTCAAAATCAGTCCTTGTAGTGGGCTGGTTTAGAAGTGGAGGCAGAGAATGTTTGAAACGATGCTGTCTGGTGACGACTATCCACGCAGTACTTCAAGCACATGCCGAGCAACGACAGGGACTGGATTATGGCATGGCCTGGAAGTTAGCCAGACCTATACATATGTGGAAAAAAGCTTTGTGTTGGCTGGTTTTTATATAATCGAGCACACTATGTGGGTTGCAGGAGAACACACCTATGACTGGAGTGGATTGCTGTCGAGTGCGAACTTGAACTCGATAACCGCTCACGTGGAAAGGGTGCGTCTAATGCAGGACTGTTTGTTTCATACACGGGTGGCAAGCATCAACGAGAATTTGGAACAAGCTTCATGAGTAGGTTATTGCCACGCAGTAGATAGCTAAGGCGCCCCATGTGTCGGGAAAACCTCGAGCCATTTCAAGCAAGCCCAACACTAAAATGTCAAACTACATTTCTTTGTTGAAGCCTGTTTAAAACGCATGATAGAAGCTGTTGATTGACTGACTGCTCCTGTCCATTGTCAGTCAGTCCACCGCTTCGTTTACAAAGTATTGATAAAAACAGTCATGTAATGTTATGATCAAGTTGTGTACCCCGCAACTTAAGATAACGCCATCTACAAGCCTGAGTCTAATCGGTAAAAAACAAGGATGCTCGTGTACTTTACGTCAGGCCTCATCAGAGTGCCATCTTTTACGCCAAGTAGTATTGCAGCTAGACTAATTAAAAGGCGAAGACTTGTATTTTCCATTTCGTTAGGTCTCATGCATTTTGAGTGACGAGTTTGTCTTCCACTTTATAAAAGCGACGCGTACATACATTGCTGGATCAGCCATGGGCTCGCCTCGATCACGACAAAAATAGTCGCAAGGTTTTGACGACGAAATGTCGACATGGTGAGTCATTGATACACTGGCAAAAGTATCATCAAGTCACGTATAAGATCAATGCATCGCTTGTTCATTATCATAACTACTAAAGTCTTCACGTACGTAGATTCTCACTTTTAGGTACTCGTTGGAGATATGAGACCCCTGCTGCTAGACGATGCATCCCACGACTAGACTTATGTCTGAGCGGCCACGATAGGAGAGCTACCAATAGTGGTTATCCTATATAACCCTGTGCTTGGCGGTCATTCAAACTCGACTTTATAGCAGCAACAAACGCACTGAGTCAAACAAAAGCATTGATTAGAGTTCTGATTAGACTTTTGGCTTGTACCTGATACGAAGCCTACGTCTGGGTAGCAACAGTTCGTACTGCACTGGACAGTAAACTCCACCAAAAAGGAAGTCGGGTGACATAGTGTAGTTTATGTCGTAGTTTATCACAGGAAACACGAAGCCAACCAGCAGATCGCATTCATTTGCTATTATGACAAGCAAAAAAGGGGCAGTGACGATATCGATGGATGAGCATCTAAAGACTCGTCATCGATGTTTCACTCAAAACGTATCGGAAAAATGGAGTATTTGCGTTTCCGATATCCGAATTCGGTGGAATAAACGCCGCGCTGGAATAGGGACAGCTGCCGAATACGAGTCAGCGATCAACATGCCGTACAACGAGCTGGCAGTTGCTCCGATTGATAGACACATCCAGAGACTTCAGTGCAATTGCAAAGAAGCGGACAAATGTGAGCCTTCAGCGCATCCCTATGATGCATACAATGTGCTCCTTCCCCGTCAGCTCCCTGCCTTGTCAAAAGTATCATCAAAGCCTCGCGTTCGAGTTCAGCGTCGAGAGGGCTACCTGTTTTTCAATCCGGTAGTTGATTTCGAAGAAATTTGGCCCGAAACAGACGACGTTTCATTCACGGACGACATGTGATCGACTACGCCCGCTTGTTCACATGAAAGCCTTGCTGTCAAGATGATGACAGACAGCAAGACGCCCTGATCTGGACAAATGAGAAAGCGGTCTGCGCCGTCTGGGTGGCATACAGCTTGGTTGTCCAGAATGCTTTTGCTGACGTAGTCTTTTCCGCCTTCGTGCGGGTGATCACTTCCATGTTTGCATAAATCATCTCGTAAGTTAGATGGGATGATGAAGGTGGTAGTTCGACTGTACTGAAAGGTGTGCGATGCTCAAAAGCTGGTCATCTTCCAGAATTGACAAATTCGACTTCCTTGGCATTGCATTACGGACCCATGCATGATGCTGGGATTCCTCCACTGATAATCGCATACATGCGTCCGGGTATAACAACTGCGCTAACAGAAGTTTCAATTCCAACGAGAAACGTGCTGGGAAAAACCATGTCGGGAAGTCGACCTCGTCCATCGGGTCTTCATCACTGCACTTGGTGTTGTACGACCACTTTCGAAAACAGTCGTAGCGACCACATTTGAGCAAGTCCTTTCCAAATGGCATACTTCCCGCAACCATTGCATACAAGATGATACCAATTGACCACGCATCAGCCTTTGCACCATCGTATCCCCGGCCAGTGTCCATGAGAACTTCGGGTGCTACATAGTGCGGGGACCCCACGACCGAGCGTAATCGACGAATAGAAGGTTGTTCCACATCAGGTTGAAGTGCGCTCTCGTTCGCATCCTTATCGGTATACGCGAAGATCGCCGACAGTCCAAAATCCGCAATCTTTAGCGTCGAGAATTCCTCATTATCAGCAAGCAGTAAATTCTCGGGCTTCAAATCGCGGTGACAAATGCCTGAGTGGTGGCAAGACGCCACTCCCGAAATGAGCTGACGAAAGTACATACGCGCACTTTCTTCATCTGTACCGGAATCAAGCTTGATGCGGTCAAACAATTCACCGCCTCCAGCGAGTTCGAGCACCAAAAACGTCGTGCATTTACTGTCTTGCACGAGCTCCAGTGCTTCGTCTAGGCACAGCACGTTTTCATGACGCTCTAGTCCCGACATGTTGGATATCTCACGGTGTATAGACCGTCGAGTGTGTGCGAACTTGATGAATTTCTTCGGAATGCGAGGAATCTTGATCAGTTGGTTCTTCACGTATACTTCCTGGTACAATTCAGCAGGGTCCATCTCTCGCATTTCACCACTTCTTTCGCTGCTCTGACTGATCTGCTCGCCCCAGACTTCGATGCACTGGGGAAGTGTCAGCTCTCGCACATGACCTGTGAACGGGTCTTCGAAAGCCGCAATCGCCTGTTTCGACGTCGGATGGATCAACCACCACACATTCTCAACACGCATCGGTGTCAACGTCGCAACGTTCATCCGCACACGGCGGGTCCTTCCACCATAAGCTTGTCGATCCGACGGCGACGAAAATCGTCTTTCACCTTCAAACTCGACCTCGTCCAACCCCGGCAGCATCGCCACTGGTTTGCCCTTCACAGCAACAAGACATCGTGCCAGCAGCGTGGTAGGAAACAGCTTGTAGCCAACAGGATTCAGTATCTTGATTGCAACATGCTGCTTCGTCCGTGTCGACAGAGCTTCATACACTCTGCAGTCAACAATAGCAACAACCCATACAAAAGACGTCACTACAAGTTTAAACCAACGCAATAAAAAAAGACTCGAAAACTCTCTCTTTTTCAACGTACACGCCTGCCGCCCCACCTCCAAGGTACCCTCCCAGCTCGTAGATCAATTCATCGTCACTGTAAATCGCTTGACCATCATAGTGGTCCACTTTCACAGTCAATAGCTTGTCCCGTCTTTCGTTCATCATGTTCACTACACACAAGGCCCTTGATATTTTTTTATGTCTCAACCAGCCGTCAATTGGTAAAGTGTGGGCAACAGTTAGCAGATCTATTGATAGAAATGATAATAAATGAGTGGGGACAAGTTGCGGTTCGGTAGCCAGCCGTCGGTTGGAGCGACTATTGCAGACGAAAAGAAGTGGAATCAGATGCATAAAAAGAGCCGTGCAAGACCTTGCTGTCGGCCTTTCTTTGTTTTAAACATCGACGATTGCCATTGCTGCTGACGTGCACGACTACCATTGCGAGTCTGCTTCGACGTGTGGGGGTAGGGCTCCCAATTTCGTTTCGTCTACAGCATTGACCAATCATAGCGCACCTGTGCACAATTTAGCGAATCTCAAGCACGCACTGGCTCTTCGTGTAAATACACTTCTACAAACAGCTGTCTGATAAGACTGTTCTGAGCTCGTTACGGAACAGCCTGTTTACTGGCCGCTGGAAGCTCGCGGTTGACTTTACAGTTGTTTGCGTCGTGATTGGCTAATAACACGCCAAGATGGACCTACCCCGTTCTCAGCTTGTATCTGAGAACGCGAGCCACGCGTTGACAGTAATCAGATCAGATCATACCGTTCGTGCGACGCGAGGTTCTAGGTACAATGACCAAGTCGCCACTACTGCAAGGTGTTACACTGACGGACGGCGGTCAGAAGACCGTCCAGGGCGAGACGCTCGGTCAAAACGGCGCTGTGCTCGCGCTATTCTTTGCTGCGGATTGGTGCCCAGACTGCCGCGTGTTTCAACCGGTATTAAACCGGTTTTATGACGCGGTCCAAGACCAGCTGGACATTGTGTTTGTCAGCTCAGACGCTTCGGTGACGGACCAACTTTCGCACTTAAACGAGAAGCAGCGCAAGTGGTGGATGGTCCCGTTTGAGGACGAAAAGACGCGGTCGCAGCTCAAACGGACGTTTGGTGTTTGTGCCAGTGCCGAGACGAAGGAGCTGAGTCCAATTGCACGCAAGAAAGGGATCCCGGCGCTTGTGGTGATTCGTCCGAATGGAGACGTTGTGGACTTTGAGGCAGGGGAGACGATCGAGCGGGAGGGGGTGAAGGCTATTGAGCAGTGGAAAAAATAGATGGGACACAGAGACAGTACGGTTGGATACGTTGAGACGAAGTTGTGGCGGTGTCTTTTTTTCTGGATCGGGTTGTGCTGTGATTGATTGTTTGCTTTGGTTCTGTGTCGAGCTGCTACAACGTGCTGCTCTGTTGGTGCAGCACCTCTGGCCATCTTGGTTCATGCAGGGTGCCTGCAGTGAGCTCGACGTGCCGAGTAGAGGTCTACGCTGCTTACGTGCTGCTCAGATTATTCAACCTCTACACACTTGATAGTGCTTGTACTAGAACAAGTGCCTTGACGCTGCGGTATCAGGTGGTCACTCTGGGCTTGACTGCGAATTATATACGAATGACTCGAGATGAAGGCAAACGCACGGTATATGCTCTGTACAGTTACGGCACCAAACAAACTTAATCACGGCCACAGGATGAGCAACCGACACAAGCAGCACAGCGAAGAACATTCCTGTTCTCATTGGATGCAGTCTGCAGACACGACGTGAGCATAAAGGAGCCAACGACTGACGGCTCAACGTCCATCCCAACACAACTTTCACCCGCTCTCACGCATCCACTGCAATCACGGCTACACTCGCCACGTCTGCGTACAAGCAGTTGCCCAGCTCCTCCAAGACGTCGCGGCTGATGCGGTTCTGTCCCGCAGCAACGAGCATTTCGTTATACAGTACATTGCCCAGCACGGCAAACATTCCAGCAGTAAACCCTTGCGGCATGCCGTGATCGTCCGTGTCATCCACAGTCGACAACGTCTGCAAGTCCCGCATAAGGACACCCGACGGCAACCTCGCTGCATGCAGCAACGACCGCAGTCCATCATCCCGTCTGCGTTGAGGTCGTCCAGTATTCCCTTTCAATCGACGTCTCTGGTGCAGCTTTTCTGCACTTTTTTCTACACGTTCCCAACCCCAGTCTTCTTCTTCTTCTTCAACCGGGATATCTTCCGATAGCTCTTGGAAAAGACCGTAGAGCGTCTGCAGTCGTTTCCACACATCCGCCGCTCGACGTTCTTCGTCCATGGACATCCTTGCCACATTGTCAGCGTTTTCCTTCCGCAGGGGATTCTCGGCAGCAAATAAATGCACATCCGAGATATCTTCCGGCCGCTTTCGGAAGTAGTCGCGAACGGACTCGTCGTCCCGGAGACTCGTGTAGGCAACGCTGGGACTTGTATGGAGATAATCCCCTTCGTCAGAAGAAGAGGAGCTGCTTCCACTGCCATTATCGTGACCTGTTGGTGCCGGTAAATGCAGCCGAGTTCGCTGAATCGCCCGGCGCAACATGGTTATGCTGCTTTCGCAGCAGTTTGAATTGTGAATGCTCTGCCGAAGGCTTCGTGTTATCTTGGTTTTTGTATGTGAGAGAGTATGAGAATACGTGGGATATTTCCTCGACTGGAATGTGAGAGAGAGAGAGACCGGTTGAAAGACTATTCTGCCTCAGCCAAAGCAGTCCCATATATGCGATGTTGATGTTAATAGGGAAGAAAGAATGGTGGGTGATGGTCATTGTGGTAGGACTTTTTACTCTCATGTGTAGACGTTGTATTGCTTGATGCAGAGTATTTGAGGAGCGAAGACGAGGCAAGCGACACGGAGGAGCTCCACGTCACGATTCAATTTCGATCGCTTTCCACATATGAGCGTCCTGAGGTCTTTTGCGGCTCAAGCGGTTGCTGATGCGGTCCCTCAACTGACTTCACCACTTCACCTGCTGTATGTTAGCAGATGCATTCTTCCAGCTCAACAAACGGTCTCGCATGCAAGTAATGACACAAGATCTCCATGCGAAAGTGGCAATAATGGTAAGTAGATGACCGACAGCACAGGCAGAAAAAAAAGAGTCGCTCTTGCTATGCTTGACAGGGGGGAAGAAGCGGGATGATCGAAACTTAGAGTCGAATTACAAACAAACCAGAATCGTCGATCGAGGGTCGTGCGCACGTTCGACACGGATTACCAACGTTGTTTTCGAAGCGGATCACTTCCATGATCTCGTGCGACGTGTTCATTGCTAGACGAGGCCGTTAGCAACGTGGCACTCGCCATCGCTATATCCAGCGTGCAGGACCTAAAGTGATGATGCATTTGCTCACAAAATCACTTAATCTGACTGACTTGCCGCCAAGAACTCCTAAATGCCTTGACAATGGGCATGTTTCCCGTCAAGCACCAGCGCCATGTGTTGACAGCCCCCTAACTACCGCTCGCTGACCGTTTTATCGCTTTGTATGCCGTTAGAGGTTGGAGACCGTTTGACGGCGATCGACGGTCGTGCAAGTTTCAAAAGCAAGAAATAAAACAAGCGACTTTGTGGTACAGAGCAAGCGGTGTCTCGCTTGCAAATCCACGGGGGGGAGGGGGGACACACTCACGACCGCACGGCGGGTGCTGAGCATTCACCTGTTGTGTCTATGGCCGTGCACGGAAGAGCCGCTGCGTCGAGGCTATGTAGCCTCCACGTTGAACTTGTCCCGTTTGTTTCGAGCCTTTCGCGACTGTGAGATCGTTTCAAGCGTTTTATCATTAAGATGCTGCTCCGCTGTTTAATCGAGAGAGAGAGTGAGAGCGAAAATAATAAGGACTCGGGGTCTTTGTAAACCAAACGCCCCTTCACTCCCTCCTTTCTAACGGACACAAACACACACTCCCCCCAGATTCCCTGCATTTACACTCTGCAGTCTTCACTATCGTGTCTTTTTTTACTCGACAAACAAAGCCCATTCCTCCTTTCCAGTGCGGTAGTTACAAAGGCGGAAACGAGTCAAACGTCGCCTCGACGGGCGCCTTTAAAACCTGCGCAGTGACCCACTTGACCCCGTTTCAAGCGTTTTCCTTCTGCCGTCGCTCGCTCGCTCATTGTCTTTCTCTCCTCCTCCTCTTCCTTTGTCTTCCTCGTCTCTCTCCAGCTCTCTATAAAAACAACCGACCTGCAAATAACAAAAGACACACTCACTCACACAGACACAAACAGACAGACAGACAGACACATAAACATCAGCGTCTTTACCTCTTTTTTCCATAATGAACCGAAGCGTCGGAACTTCCGAGGCGATCCGGTTAGCTCAAGCCTCGGACTGGAAGAGTTTGCAGCGTTTATTGGAGCGCGATCCCGCAAGTGCCACGTACCGTGGGGACCACGGAATGCTGCCCCTTCATTGGGCGTGCACCGTTCGTCACGTGCCCTTGTCCCTCATTGCAAAGCTCTTGCAAGCGTATCCAGAAAGTGTCGCAACGAAAAACGACGGCGACTTGCTGCCGCTTCAAATTGCCATTCGAGCAGGAGTTCAAGCGGCTTGTCTACGGAAATTGGTCCGTGCATATCCAGACGCGGTGAGCGAGCGGATGCCAGACGGGGGGACGGCGCTGGAAATGGCAGAAGCCAATGGACTGGAAGCAGATAAGTTGAAGGTGCTCTATCGAGCATACGACCGGAGCAGCAATGTACTGCAACAGCAACAAAAGGAGCAGCAAAATGATGATGATGATGGAGATGACTTGAGTGGGCGAGGGAGCGAGGGGTTACTTGATCTGGAACGGGTGACGAGTGAGCAGGAAGAGGGGGAAGCTTCCGGCGTGGAAAGAGTGTTGAGGGATGAAGGTGCAGACAATGACGTGGGTGACTGGACGGAGGCTGCTGGACCGGAACCGTTCGTGGGGAACATCAGTTTTAATGGGGGATTCCTTCCTGATGATGATGATGAGGGAGCATTAAACACGGGTGAGGGATCGACTTTGGAGCAACGAGACAGTATCAGCATGATGAGTGAGCAGTCACTGAGTGACATGGACGGACTTGATACACTGCATGATCAACTCGTGTCGCCTTCGTCGATAAGTACCGGCAGTCGAGACGAGACGAGGAATTCTCATAGCGGTCGATCTTCATTTGATGCTACGCAAGTTTGTTCAGGGAGTAATCGTGGGTCACCCTTACGAGGCTTTCAGAAGTGGAGTCACCAGCATTCTACTTCGCAGCAGCGTCACACGACATCGTCGTTGTCAGGCCAGTTTCAGAATAATGGCTTTGCTAGTGATCGTGGACAGCGGATAATGAGCTCAGCCATGAGAGTTGATGCTGGTGTGAGGAATGCACGAGGAGGAGAAGAAGAAGATGACGAAGTAGGAGGACGTCGTCGAGGTCACAGTCGTCACTCCTCACTCCCTGTCATGCTCAATCACGAACGCGTCCGACAGAATGCTCACTCTGGATTCCACAATGAAGCAGATGATGATGTCGAACATGTTGGCAAAGACAATGGATCTCCTCGTGACAGTATCAGCCCGGGGGGAGGTGTCGTCTGCGCTCAAGTCAACCTGCAAGACCGACTTTTCCACTCTGTCCGCGAATTCCCTCGACGTTCAATGCCGCGAACAGGGTCCCAAAGAAGCTCGCCACCGTTTTTCCAGAGCCGTGCGTCTCACGGGTCTATCAATGATCGAGGTCACAATGACCTTCGACCTGAGTGGAAGCATGACGATGAGTGCTCAATCTGCCGTGCTAGTTTCGGCATGTTCAAGCACCGCCACCACTGCCGCAACTGTGGCAAATCCATCTGCAGTCAACACAGCGCAGACAAGAAGATATCAATGGAAGCCAAGGGGTTTACAACTCCACAGCGTGTGTGTGTCACTTGCTACGCAATGATCACACACAGTCGGGGACGTAAGCATGAACTTGAGCAGGCTGAGACTGGCGGCAACGACTCGTTACTTGACGTTTATCCACATCAACACATTGCACTGGGAGCTGGTGACAACGATCAAAACGGCGTGAGAGGTGCCTCGTTTCCATCTGCAACTGTTGCGATACCTGGTCGAGGTTTTGCTCGGGAAAATTCACAAAGCCCCACAATCAGCAATGGGAGCCTCGATGCGTCCCCGACGACTGGAACCCACGAATGGAGTTTTCAGAAGTCAAGCGTCATTGCTGCAGGTGAAGCAACAGGCGGAGCTGGAGAGCGTGTGACCGCGTTGAACCACGCACCTCGACAGAATGGATCATCGTCATCATCCCCGTTTTCTTCCTCCTCAGCTGTTCACGAGCTGCGAAGTTTGCTCGCGTCACAACAAAAGCAGATCCAGCAACTCGCTCAGAGCAATTTGCAGATGCAACAGCAGCTGCTTGAACACGACCATGTCAAGACTGAGACAATGCGATTCCTGAATCAGCTCATAACCCGCGTGTCGATACTGGAATTGCAGACTGATTGCAGTGCTCGAATCAACAAACGGCGCAGTGCTGAAACTGGTGAAAGCGAAGACGACGAGGAGTTCCCGCACGATGAGGATCATAAATGATTCAGGAAGTGGCGCCTTGGAACCTGCTTTAGCTCTTCCAGTCAACCGAGGAAGTTGGCTACAATCGAACACTATCACCACCACCAACTATAACATTATATGATACTACGATGTAACAGTATGAATACAATATCAACTTTTGATTACGCGCATGAACATGTCGTCGTGACGAACCCTGTATTTCTATTTCATCTGAAAATAAACACAAGTGGAGAAGTACGGAAATGGTTATGAAAAAGCGTTTATTTAGCTGAGCAAAAATCTATCGACGATGTTGGATAAAATACCACCGCAGCCGCTTGATCGATCGTGAATAAAACAGCGTCCCGCTAGTTACCGCCTGAAGCTCCTTTTTGTTAGTTTCAGCACAATTCCACCCGGAAAAAGGAGTCCGATCCTTGACCTTGTTTTAGTGCCCGTCCTTGAGTTGGCCATTAGAAATGACGTCGTGGTGTTTGTCCCCGTGTGCGTCACGCTCTTTGCCGTGCGATGACGAGCGCGAAGTCACCGCGTCCGCTGCAAGGTACACGCCGAAGATAGCAGAGGCCAGGCCTAGCCCTGTAAACGGTTTCTTGGCGCAGTTGGTGATAAAAGGGTGGCTACGCCACGCGTCTTGATGCGCGAGAACCATATTCAGCTTCTTAATTGGTCGAGTAGCTAGCGAGGATTGTATTAATTCAGAGACTAAAACTGCACCGCCTACTTTTTACGGAAATTTGCTCCGATGGTAAAATTCACGCGGAGTTAATTGGTCAGTTGCATATCAGCAACTCAAGCGCAATCGTTTCTAACCGACAGCGTCGAAATCACCGTCGTCATTCTGCCACATAGCCAAAGTTGGTGCGTACGATAGAAATCGCGCGCGTCGCATGAATTACAAACTACAAAATTAACGACCATAAGTACCAATTATTGTATACAATGCAGGACAAGTCTCAAGCTCGGAAAGGCGCAGGCGTGGCCAACGTCGTGCGGCAGACATGGGACCGCGCACACTACGACAAACTGGCCAAGCTTCGTGCTGATGGCCAAGTAGAACACGAGGAGGTGCGTTTCTGTGTGCATCGTCATTGCGTTTCTAACCACGAATTACTTTTGGTGTGCAGCTGCTATACGCGTTGTATACTCAGCCGATTAATTCCTTTGTGATAGACGAAGAATGTGATTACGTCATCGAAGGAGGAGTTCCAGACAGCAAGTGAAGGAGCGGCAGGACCTGCCGGGTCAGCCCGTGCGTTTCTAAAGGCTCGGAGTTCCAAGATCTCGCTTGAGAATAGTGTGGGTACAGTCAAAGTGGTCAAGTCGGACGACTTGAGCAAGAGCAGTGGATACTATTGCGAGGTCTGTGAGTGCAGTCTCAAGGACTCGGTGGCATATCTGGACCATATCAATGGCAAAAAGCGTGCGTAGCATTGAAGTGGAGCATCTTTTTGTACTTTTCCTTTGGATAGTCAGACGTGGCTGTCGGTACCACGTGGTGAGTGATGTTGCTGCTGTGTCTTTTGCTGTATTGGCTGTTCTGCCATGTAGATCTGCGGAAGCTTGGCTACAGCATGAGGGTGGAGCGCTCGACGGTGGATCAGGTCAAGAGTCGACTACAGAGTGCGTCGAAACGCAAATGGGACCCGCTGATGACCAAGAAGCTGGATGCTATGGAAGGTGCGTGATGTTCGGCGACGTTGCTTGGTGTAATCCAGAATTATTGCGCTATGGTTGTATATGGGCTCACTTATTATTGTGCTTGTGATACATGCACATTGTGATGGACGGTGCAATTGTGAACGAGTAGATTACGAGAAGAAACTGAAAGTAGTCGAGGAAGAAGAAGCTCGAGTTAAGCGACGGAAAAACGAGCAGAAGAAAGTCAAGAAATTGGGAAAAACAGTACCTCAGTCCGGCCAGGATGGCACGGACAATGCCGAAAAGAAGGAAGTGGTGGATGAAGTTCCTAACGCTGAAATGATGGCAATGATGGGCTTCAGCGGGTTTGGAGGCTCGAACAAATCGTAAATACAGCAAAAATATACAGCAAAACACGACGATTCCAGGACAAATAGATTATGTATTTGGCAGTCCGTAGTTGTATAAAATCTCGAAAATTATCGACCAGTGCAGTATTTTCGACCTTCGTCGTGCTCTGATTGGCCAAAATGCATTTAGCCGTGTCAAGTTCCGCACGTCCACATATACAGCAGCAGCAGCACGAGTCGATGTCAGGACCACCGCACTTTGACCGCCAGAAGTCGGTGCTCCCGCCCCGTGGCCAGCAGAACCGCCCGTACGTTTCTGCTCAAGATCATGTGCCAAGCGCGACGCTGTTGTTGCACGGTTTAGCTCGCTCCGTGACGGAAGAAATGGTACAACCAATGTGTCTGTTATGACAAAACGTTTTTGATATGGGTACAAGTGTGGAACACAATGAGAAGAATAAGATGTTTGATTTTGGTGGACCACACGAATTGGTCGTTTTTGATCATAACACCCAATATCGACAGTCGCTAATGCTCTTATCATTGTTTGTTTGGCTCTAGATTCTTTGCGCGTTACAGCGATTTCGACCATTGCAAGCTCGAGTTGTCTACGATCAGGTGACTTTGACCTAAATATATAGTATATAGTACACACAATTAATTTTGAGCTTCGGTATATGCGCTGTCTTGTAGGCTACTGGGGAATCTCGTGGGTTCGCGTATGTGGACTTTGGTTCGGTAGAGGATGCCACGGACGTTATACGTGCTTTTGGTAGGTTTTCTCTCCTTTTGTTCAATTTGATGCACAAATTATAAGGGACGTCCTATGTGCAGAATTGAAGCCTCTGGTGCTAGAGGATCGTGAAGTGGACGTCAAGTACTCGGACGGGTTCCGACGGGGCGCCGACTCTGGTCGGTCGAGAGACTTAACTGCAGACTCTCGACTCAAGAAAACATACTATGGAAGTCAGGGCCAAGAGGAACGCCGACAACCGCGGCCAGACTGGATATGTGACGATGTGAGTCATTGCTGTGGTCGGTACTTGATTGTGAGTGGGTTGCTGAACGATGTGCTTGGGATGTCAGTGCAATGTTACCAATTGGGCTCGACGGACGAACTGTGTTCAGTGCACAGCACCTAAGACAGCTCATGCGAAAGAAGTTTTGGCAACGACAGCATCTCGAGCTGATCACACGCGTGGTTATAACGATTCGTACGGAGGAGAGTCAAGAAGCAGCAGGTCATCGCTCGGTACTTCGTCAAGAGATAGTGAGATAACTTTTCGAAGACGGGAGGATCGTGGTAACAGTACTTGGAGTGTTCCTCCATCTCAAGTGCTCGTAGTGCGCATGCTTCCACCTGACATTGAGGAAGGCGAGGTGCGTATATGCTCGTGATCTGAGCGTATCGTATCTGACTGGAGTGGCCACTACGTGCAGCTTCACGTGGCATTCGCGGAGTTCGATGGTGTTCAAGATATCCGTCTTATTCGAGACCGTGTAACGAAATTATCGCGAGGGTTCGGCTTTATTGAGTTCCGCGACATTGAAGTATGGTTCTGTGCCCTGTTTTTTGCTGAAACTGTTCTGACATCGCATACGGCCGCTGTGGGTTTTGTGCCTGTTTGTATGTAGGCAGCGACAAATGCCTTGAAAAAATCCGAAGGCTTTATTGTGCAAAACACTCGCGTAGAGATATCGTACGCGCGCGATACTCTCTCTAACAGATCGCGCTACTCGCCTTACGTACCTCAAGAGTCGCGCGCTGGTAGCTCCTTGGCAGTCACAGCATTAGAGCAAGCTCAGTGGTCACTGTCACAAGGACGCGGAGTTGATGGGGCACGAAATGATCAGGTGAACGCTTGTTGCTTTTTTCTGTTTGCCAAGCTCGGTGACATGTTCGTCCCGGGAGTACGAAACAAGTATCTAATTTTCAAGGTGTCACTTCTCCTGCCACACACATGCGCAAAAAATTGCTGCATCGTCCGCGTCTTTTTGACTGATATCCTCAGCAGAGTAGCGTTGCGGCCGATGTCAGTGCATTGCTGGATAGTGCTGCAGCTCAAGTCGTTCCTCGGTTTGAAGAACCGAAGAAACTGTGGCCAGCACCGTTCGAGACAGCAGGCGGCAGCTATGTGTATGTAAGCGAGTATGGTTTGTACTGGGATCCGGACAGCTTGTTCTACTATGATCCGCCTACCAGTGTGTACTACAACTCGTTCACTGGCGTGTACTACCGGTGTGTGAGCCCTGCGGGTAGTCGAGCAGCAGCATTTCAGGCGTTTGTGCCGCCTCTGCCTGTTGACGACGAAGCATACCAGGAAGAATGTACAGCTGCAACAGCAGCTAGCAAGCCTATGATGAGCATGTCGCTGAAAAAGGACAAGAAGAAGACTTCAGGTATTTCGTTTAGTCTCAAAACTGCTGCTTTCGGCGCGACCTTAGCTTCGAGCAAGCTTAG
Source organism: Hyaloperonospora arabidopsidis Emoy2 (assembly GCA_000173235.2). Taxonomy (NCBI): domain Eukaryota; phylum Oomycota; class Peronosporomycetes; order Peronosporales; family Peronosporaceae; genus Hyaloperonospora; species Hyaloperonospora arabidopsidis. Next base: position 434,205 of record JH597957.1, read on the forward strand.
CTCGACGAAGAGCAGTGTTGCCGCGTCTGTTGTCACTGCTGTCAATGTCGCTAGTGGGATGAAGCGCAAGAGTGCAGGCGACATCGCGAAGTGGTCACAGCGACAGCAAGAAGCAAAGAAACAGAAGAGCAAAGATGTCGATATCACACCTGTTCAGCAGCAGCAGCAACGTACTGAACCATCGGCAGTCTCAATTGCCGATCATGGCGAGGCCACAACGTTCGCAGATTCCTCGCAGCAAAGAGCTGCAGTCAGTGCTGTCAATCATGCTGTTGATTCCGTAATTGATGCGCTGACCAACGTCCCACAAGAAGCACCTATTTGCCTGGTAACGTGTTCTACGGCAGAAGTCGGTCGTGTTCGAGTGAACTAACGCTTTGCCTTGTTTATGTTTTGAACGCATAGCTCTGTCGGCGAAAGTTTGGATCGCTAGAGATTCTACGCAAGCACGAAACGCTGTCCAAGTTGCACTTGGCCAACTTGGCCAAGGTGAGAGAGAACAAGCAACACATTGCTGCACAACAGCGTGAACATGAACTGCAAGTAGAGCAGCTTGCCAAGAAACAGCGGCAGGATGGCAATGCGCCATCTAATGCACCCTCTGGAACAGATCGTCAGAGCGCTTCAACCCCAGGCAGCAAATCAGCACATCCTGAGCCTACTCTAGAGTCTGGCATCGGTGGTAAGATGCTAAAGATGATGGGATGGAAAAGCGGCGAGGGTCTCGGGAAGCACAACACAGGCATCACTGCTCCAATTGAAGCTGCTAGCGGTCGAACTGATCTAGCAGGACTTGGATGTAAGGCACCACTTTCAGCCTCAGTGGACCTCTCGGATGTCACCACTGACAGAGAACGCCGCCAACGTCTGGCTCGTGCTCGGTACGATGCCGATAGTGCATGAGACAAGGATAGGCATCATAAGTGCGAGCATGCAAAATAAATGGGACCGTCACATGTTGCTTTGCATTGTTATTGAAAATGTTCCTGTCAGGTCAAACAACAGCTCAAGTGCTCACAGAGCCCGAACCTTACTCATTGCTGAATGTTGTTTACTGCTGATAAAGCCCAGCAGCTAGCTTACAGCAACTTCTCCACCGCTTTCTTGAGCAACGACTTCTTGTATCCCGAAATCTTCTCGTGGACCTCTTTGCCATCCTTAAAGAAGCGGAACTCCGGGTACGCCCCAACCTTGAGTTCATCCTTGAGCTTCTCCACTTCTGGAAGCGACACATCCATCTTTGCAAACGTCACTTCAGGGTGAGCTTCTGCCAGGCTCACCACTGTCGGCTCAATCTGCGCGCACTTGCCGCACCATGGAGCCATAAAATCAGCAACCACAGGTTTACCGCTCTGAATGAGTTCCTGGAACTGCGCCTTGGTCTTCACGAGCGTCAAGGCAGAAGATGCCGCCTCGTCATCGTCCTCGGCAACTTCCTTGATCGACGAAAAGTACTCGTAGCTACTCGTCGGAGTCGCCTTGATCGTCTTCTCTCCTGGCTGCCAATTAGCTGGACACACTTCTCCATGCTCCTCCACAAACTGCAGAGCTTTAATTAGACGCAGCGTCTCGTCGACACTGCGGCCAATAGGCATGTTATTGATCGTAATCTGCTGCAAGACCCCCTGCTTGTCCATGATAAAGAGTCCACGTAGAGCCACTCCATCCTGTTCCACCAGCACGCCGTATTTGGCCGAAATGAGCTTGGTAATGTCCGAGACAATGGGAATGTCCATCTTGCCCAGTCCGCCCTTATTACGAGGCAGTCGCGTCCACGCCAAATGACTCTCGGGCGAGTCACACGACACGGCAATGAGTTGCGTGTTTAGTGCTCGGAATTCCTCCACCCGGTCATTAAACGCGATAATCTCCGTCGGACACACGTAAGTAAAATCTTTGGGGTAGAAAAAGAGCACTACGTATTGGCCAATAAACGAGTCGAGGGACACGTTGGTAATTTCCTCATTAACAACTGCTTTGGCAGTAAAGCGAGGGGCCTGTTTCTGGACATGGGCAGAAACAGGCGGATACTCTATAAATGAATACTCGTCGTCGCCATCGTTGTCGAAAAGATTCGTACTAAAGGTACGGGAGAAAGTCGTGGACGCACAACCGGCAGCGATCGTGCGACTGGGAACTAAAGGCAGAGCGCTTTGGAGCGAGTGTCTCAGCGTGGAAAGCGCTTGCGCAGACGAGAGGCGACGTACAATCTGCAGAGCACGCATTAGTATCGGTTTGGGTGGAATCAGGTGGCTTACAAGGTTTTTTGAGAAATGAATGGACGTGAAGGGGGCGGGGGAGAAGAAAAGAGGGAGAAGTGGGGAGTGCTGAGGTTTTTTGACAGGATATTTCGCAGCGGATGGTTTGTGACGTTTTGTGGTTACACAGTATGCGGACGCTAACGGACAGCACGGTTTTTGTACGGAAATATTACCCGTTGTTCTTGATAAAAAACATGTTGGCGTTTCTTTATGTTGCACGAGTGTGCACCACACGTTTGTAGCTTCCTAGAGGTTGCTTGTTGTCATTTTTGTAAACGCTGGAGTCTGTTGATGTTTTTGAGACACTGACGGACGACTTCATGTAAAGTAAAGTACCGACACTTGTGCCGCTGTTCCGTACCTTCGGCCTGTTGTGGTATTCGATCAATTGAATCACTTTCTTGAATACACAGCAGGCTGAAGGCATCAACGATTATAATGACTTTGACTCGTTTTTGTAAGCTCCACGAGATCGATTCCGATGTTGTGTATAATTATATCCGCGGATGGCGGCGCCCCGACTCAATGTAGTTCAATTGGCTTTAATGATCCCTCTGGCAGCTCCATTTCGGTGCACGTACACTACTATACTTATACGCCTCACCGTTTCACACGTTGAGAAATTGTCGTCTAGACGCGACGCATTGTGATCCGCACCTGCTTCTTTAGCTTGGTCTTCCTGGGTACGAGAGACATGGCGAATAATTTCGCACCGGACACATATCGTGAGACCACTCGATCTTTAAGTGTTCACGGTCGCAGACTTCAATGTACACAGCCCTGTCGACCAGTCAAATCCTATAACTCGGTACTTCAATTACGCCATCACGATACAACGCCTCATTGTGCTGCGAACTTACTGAATCGGCCCGATGTTCTCCAGAACGCCACCTTTGAGCGACTATATCCCGTCATGTAGCCCAAAATTATATGGTCATACGGGTAATTCACCTTCATAGTCACTCGTTGAGTAGGTACCCTTGAAGTCGATTGCGTAGAGTGTAACCCACAAGAGTCAACAGAAAAGACTAACTATCACTCGGAGTTGGTCAAATGGAATACAACGGCACGGTATTCCCGTTATTGTGTGCCACACACGAATTGAGGAACTCGACGTGCGCCACTTGTCAGCATAAAGCGTTTGATCTCAAACACACACACACAGACCCGCTATCACTCGAGCATTACGAAGAAGATACAATAATGGACGCGCTCCAGGACAAGAAAGTCGACTTCTTCTCTATGGACAATATGAAGAGCAACGAAAAAGCAGTCGAGTACGTGCACACGTCCATGTGCGTCATTGCTGGTTGCATTGCAGGCATCACGGGCATGACCGGGTTGCAGGGGTTCCTCTTCCTCGCAACCGCTTACGTGTTCACAGCCATAGCGCTCTGGCTCTTTAAGCTCAACATGGACGTCCACGTCTACTTCACCACGAGCACCTTTGCCTTCATCTTCGCGGGTGTCATGTCTCAGTCTCTGTCATTTATCCTCTTCTGGACGCTCTCGTACGGACTCGTGCATATTTATTGACCGATAATCCTATGGAAGCAGCAGTCACGGTACCAGATATCCCACTCCTCCACCTTCAAGACATGACCAAACAACGGTTATCGCTGCCTACATAAAACACAGAAGAGAGACTGATTTTATGTAAGGCAGCGATATATCTCATCCCCCTATGACAAGCAGAGGTAATATAAATACATACACAGGATTCGATCCATTATTTGTTATTAGGCTGTGCCCCTTGCTTTAATGCATCAACAATCTACACCCCTTGATCTTCTGGTCGACAGAACTCTATAGTTCTCTTACAAACGTCCACAAGTTTAGCCATCTTTGGTAGCGCCCTCAAAGCACGTGTGGTCGACGTGTCAAGTATGGATTGCACACCTAATTTCCAGGTCGAGTCGGCTGAGCTTCCTGCACCTTTTGCTGCATGATCATCAGCACAGCTTCCAGCGTGTTGCGCTTCCCGTCGACGACGGTCTTGAGCTGCTCCGTGTTGCTCTGCAAGAACTCGACTTTCCGGTCCATAAACTGCTCGGCCTTGCTTATCGACTGCTCCACAAAGTAACCCGTTCCAACATCCACGAGCACGTCGTCTTTGCTCGCGATCTTGCCTGGAATAAACAAAGATGCCGTAAGGGGCACCAGCACGTCCTTGTTCAGGTCAACAGCCGCCATACTCTGGAGCGCTGCTTTCGACTCGGAGAACCGGGACTGAGCTTCTCGCAGACCCCTGAACGACACGGTGAGCTGTTGTAGCTCCTTCTCAAGCTGAGTCTTGAGCGAACTCAGCTGCTCCAGTGACAGGTCCACGAGATTCACTTCTTTCGGCGGTGTACTCATACTGTCCAACGATATTGTTCAGTATCAAAGGCTCACTATTACTTGCTTGTACAGTACACAATTTGATTGAGATTTTATAACAGTTTCGAGGTGTTATCGCTATTTATGCCAATTGATGACAGAATACTAGAAAAGGTTCAGTCCGATCCAAGAGTCTCACGTGACACACTGGGACTTTTTGCAATATCAGGAATCGCAATAACGTCTCGAGACAGAGGCTTCCTATAAATACGAGGTCTTTCTCCATGCTTCGTGTGTTTAAGCTTTAACTTATGTCATGCCCCACATTTTATCTCCATGTCCTCTTCTGATAAGTTCACGCTGACTATGAGAAATGTATCTAGCTCCATGGATCTCTGATATTGCATTGTAGTAATTTTAGCACACGCTAGATCGCGTGATTTTTTCGCATTCATACCATTAACACCAAGTGAGTACTCTGCGCTGTTTAGCATCACAAAGTCGACGGCGTTGCCTTGAAATCATCCCTCTATCTGCTTCACACGCTCTACCGTTCCTGTTAGCGTGCTACCTACCGTAGACAGACATTATAGGGTATCACTTCCATGGCAAGCATGGTGATGCGATGCACGTGCAGGATGTTTTCCTTGTTGCGTGGTGTTTTCTACGACTATTACTACATGACCTCACAGTCGTATAACTCGTGCTGCAGCACTGTCTTAGATCGTGGCTAGGTACTAAATGAACCTTCACACGTGCTCGTTAAAACTTCCGTGTGCGATTTGCGTCGCGTCAGGAGTAGTACCTTCTTAAGTATCTACTATCAAGTCGCTGCAGACGTGGAAAGACGTAGATACCATGGGTATGTCACTTTACATATCTGAGCTTAGTAAGAGCAGACGCAGAGAATGCAACATTATGAGGCGTCATTATAATATTATGCGCCTTATTGTCGTACGTGGAACCGAACGCGCTTTATGCTGTTTCTCGTGTAGAATATGTCCTAAGTATTAGCTGGAGTTGTGCGCGATTACGCGCATGTTCGCATCGCCAAAAAAGGTATTGATTGACTGTAGCAACAGTCTCACTGTTGCAAAGAACAAGGGAATAAGGCGACTACTTCAGAACAAAATGCCCTGTCATCCTATTCAAGCCCAAATTTAACCGCCCTGACCCTATCAAGGCCCCACCATGTCTCGAGCTATCTGGACTATTAAACAGTGCCCATCTAACTTCTTTTCTATCCTCGAACAATCACAAGGGTTCGGTACCGATAGCACTCTGTATAAAATATAGTACACACATCCCCGTGTACTAGAAACAATGATACAGGAAATCTAACCTACTGGGTGCGAACCTGGACTTGATGTACGGCAAGATTTCTTGTCGGTACCGAATTGACAAAGTAAGTCAATTGTAAAGGGCTGTTGGGTCGACGTTATGGTTAGGGTGTAACGAAGTATATGTGTGCAAATCTAATGTGACTACTACCGAGCAGCGGTAACCGAAGAAGAACTTCACACATCGTCTGTAGCATAAGTCATTTAGCAAGTGTCAGTCACTGCAATAAAATGCCTCATTCTACAGGCCTGGCGGTTGTGGTGAGATTTAGACCGCATCTCGGCAGGGGTAGCGATAGTAGTAGTTACTAGCTTGCTTTGGATATCCCTCGTAAGCAACATCCAGGTTGCTTACGAGCGCACTCTGAACGACCTATATATATTTACAGTCCCAATGTTATGGTGCTGCTACCAAGTATGGTCATAACCCGCTATAGGATCTCAACTGGGTTTTTCCTCGTACTAGACCTCCGCCAGCTTAATTTCCCAATTCTCCCTCCACCCACCATATTTTTTAGAGACAATTTTGTGTTCCGTTTTGGTAGCGTGTCTTGCAAAAAGTCTCATGCAGAGAAAATGATTATTCTGAAAGATATGATGTATCTGACAGCCCAGCTCCTAAAACAAAATATCAACTTAAAATCTGTGAAATATGATGCTCCGCTCTGATATTCGGTAACGGGAAACTTAAAAAAACACCACTTTCTGCCTAAAAAACACCACTTTTCGCCCATCCATGCACGATTCGTACCGGCTACATATTTATCCTATTTATTCTATGCCAGCGGTCGTTAAGCGGATGGCCACTTCTATCGACCCCTAGCGCTGTCCGCCGTAAGTAAAATAGACACGCTCGCCCGCGCGTCAATCGTTCGATCCGTCAATATGGACATAGCCCACCAGGGTAAATGTTTACAGAGGATATAATAATTTAACATTGCCTCGTCGTAATTGAGATAGTAACTACGGTGTACTTGTACATCATTCCATATAGTGAAGTACTATGTATACACCGTAGCTACTATCTTAATTACGACGAGGCAATGTTAAGTTAAGCATTGCCTCGTCGTAATTAAGATACTTGGAATGAGGTACAAATATCTAAGGAATATGACAGCTTGCCCCTAAGTTCAAAGCTATGTATTCCATTCGTTCATCTGCATACGATCATGGTATACATTCATGCCAGCAAACCACTTCCATCGCGCTTTATCTCCAAAGGTTCGATGTTGCGTACCCTTGCACAATTTTTCGTCACCGTAAAGCAACTATAGCATATCAAATCTCTTCGTTGACTTTGGCATTGATGTCTTCCTCTCCTCACGGATTGATGTCTTCTCTCCTTACGGGTGACGTGCGACCTCTACAGCGCAGATCATGCTATTGTCATGCATCCGGGGTGGCCTCCATGGCAGCCATGCAAAGAGAGCTTAGCCCAGACGCTCCCTTCTGGCGTGTAATTGCTGAAGATTATCCTAAGCTCGTATGGTTGGCCGACCATGGTACTTCTACAGTCTTCGTTGCCGTGGGCAAGCCGCTAAATTTCTAATGTTGCTTCCACTGCACACAGCGGCGAATACGCATTTGGTCCTGAATCGATTGCTACGGTAAACGCTTATGGCAGGCAAAACCTTGTCAGACGGCGTCTTGTTTGACAGCCGCTATGGCTTCTGACTGCTAAATGTACCTGTCGATAGAGACCTACATAACTCCGAAATGGAGTGGAGGTCGCGGGCCTCAATAGTAGGAGCTACAATATTAAAAGAGAGGAGGAATAGGCTTTTCATATTGATAGTGGTGGAATCCTCATGGATTGGCATGGCCTTTTGCTTAACGACCGCTGGCATAGAGCAATTAAGATAAATATGGAGCCGGTACGAATCGTGCATGGATGGTCACAATTAGTGTTTTTTTAAAGTCTCCCTTCGGTAACCAAGTCATCGACTTATATTTTCAAGGTCTATTTTGTTCTAAAATCGATACGTTCGCTTAACGTTTTATTGGATTTACTATCAGCTGGCCAGCAGTTTCAAGCACCTTTCGGCGGGAGAGGCTTGACAGCAGAAACTGACAGACTAGCTAGCAGATACTGTAACAGATACTACACAAACAGCTAAATTTTTACCTTTCTGGTGTTTTATGCACGTCGATCGACCAAAGATGGTCAATAATTGAGGCGGCTATAAAATTAAAATGTATACTTGATCCATCTATCTCCGCCATCCGCTCATCAATTTCTGATAGTGGTCTTCAATTGTAATTGAATAGACATTACTAATATTGAGCAATCGTGACCAAGTGTAATTCACAGTTCTTTTTCTATCTTTAACGGACCTGTGTTTGGTCTTTTTATCGTTGAAATTCCTTGGCTGATGCTTTGTTTGCTATTTTAATGATCAAACCTTCTATTGGATATAAGCTGCAGGGATGAGCGTGCCATTTTATCGTAAGACCACTCCGCTGTGTGGCAATATGACCTACAGGTAGGAGGAGACTCAGATATAAACTTAGGTATAGGAAGGGACAAAATGAAGCCGAAGAAGTAGATGTATACACAGAGGAGAATGTGGATCATGTTTGGAATGACTTTAACACGGCAAAGGAGATTGGACGGGAACACAAATGGAAATGAGGTTTACAACATCAATAACAACGTTCAAGATGACGGCAGAAAGGACAATCAAGACAAAGGAAACCCAACGACGACCACAACCACAAATACATCGAAAATAACGACGAACAGGGTAACGCCGGCCAGCTGGACCATCAAAACGAATATTAAAACAACGACGACCACGAATACACGACCATGGATCATAAATATTTCAACTCATTCTTTCTTCTGTTGCATTTATTATTGTCTTTGTCTGATGTTAGTCACAGCCGCAGCAGTGGCAAAACGAACAAAAGACACATCACCGTCACACGGCGTGGGAAGCACAGCAAAATTGGGTGTCATAGGCCGACCTACCTGTCGTCTCGCTGCGATGTAGGGTCTTCAGAGTGCTCCCGTTCGTGGTTTATCTTTGTTGCGTGCACGTAAATTTTCACCGTCTTGTTAAGCGGATCCATAGATCGGTAGGAACTACTCCTGCTGCATGTAGTCGAGTAATTCCCGTTTTTTCATCATCGGCTATGACGGTGCCGAGATCATGAGGTGCCGCTGTGACGTGGCAATGAGGAACACCAAGACTTTGTCCATAGAATTGGACTGCACTGACGCGTCCGCATCGGACCCACAACTGACGTCAATGGCTTCTTCCGTTTGTTGAGCGTCTCGTCCGTCCAATACGACAGCATGCCGTCCTTTAGCTGCACGAAGAACCACCATTTCCACGTCTTGAACTGCTAACCGCACTTTTCTAGCCATCCTTGCATCACCACTGTAACGGGCTCACCCCGTTACATAAAATTGATACGAATGTATCAATTTTTGAATATTACCTATTTAGATAATATTCAATTAATATCACTCGCGAAGAGGTGATGTTGACGGAATATTACCTCCGAGGGTAATATTCTGGGTTGCTCCACTTTTGATTGATGTAGACACTACATCAGCCAAAAATAATCACCAATCGCTGCTGGACGCGCGCAATGGGTGGTGAGCAAGAAACCCACATAGGAGATTGTAGTTTAATACAGTTAGATCAAGACAAAGATGATTTACAAAGAAACTTAACTATATTAAATACAGTTCTACTTTCTCCCTAGACAGAGCTTTTAGTTCTGTTTACTTCGCTGCGCTTCCCCACGCCACGTGTACGTGACGTCAGGAGTACGCAGCATTGTGTTCAGTCAACACAAGGTCTTACCAGTCATCTGGTAAGGGCGTGCCCCGTTACACCTGGTAGCACTTTGTAGTCCTTCCAGCGGCCACAACCACCTCATCTGACATGAACATGTTGGATGAAGAGGAGAGTCTTCACGCCGTGAAGACTATACCCATTTGAGTGACATCGAACGGACTGCGGTAGAAGGTATGAGTTCTACCGTAGGCGAAACCGCCATTAGCGCCATGTTGGAGTCTCTTGACAGAGATCAACAACATGCCGCTATAGCCAGGTTCATTCAAAATGAACTTGTCTCCGAAAGAGTGAAAGTAGCCTTGCTTCACCAGCAAGGCTCTCAACAGGCCGAGCAGTTGAGAGAACTCGGTGCTCAACAGACAGATCTGTTAAGACAGCATCAATTCAATGCTGCTGTGGGCGGGACGACACATACGCGTCGTCCCGAAATCTTGAAGTTTGATATCTCCAAGTACAGAGGATTCGAGGAAGACTCCCTGTTATTATGGTTCATCGAATTAGACAGAGCCATAAAGGCACGACGTATCGACGATGAACAAATGAAACTCACATTTGCTCAAACTCATTTGGCGGGACGTGCCAAGACTTGGGCCTTAGGGCTGGAGATGAGCGACCCATATGCTTTTGGGTGACTGGAAGCCTTTAAAACTCGACTCAACAGACTTTTGAGCCTCCACGGGCTGAGTTCAGGGCTCGATCAGGGCTTCTGAAACTCAAGCAGGGTAAGCGTGATGTGCACGCTTACGCTCAACATATACGACTGCTTGCGAGTAGTATAGTTGCTAACCCAGTACATGAACACACGTTGATTACTGTGTTCATACAAGGGATAGTAGACGGGCCCGTCAGGAGCCACCTGTTCCGCTTAGAGTTGGATACGCTTGAACAAGCAATCTCAGCTTCGGAACAGGAGGACTTTAGCATGAGACAGGCTCATGCTAGCTCGAGTTCTTATCGTCCACCGAGACGACAAGAGACTGGAGGTCCAGAACCAATGGACCTCTGATATGTCGAGAGCGAGAGACCTCTCTCTTCGAACAACAAGCAATTGCAGAAGTGCAATCGCTGCCAGAATTCGGGACAATACGCTTACGAGTGTAGTGCCCCACGCCCAGTTCCAAACAGTACAGAGCGAAATGATCGGCCAATTTCCAGAAAGGATAATGGGCGTAGGTCTAACGCTGTTGCGAAACCGCAACAGCGAAGTGGACCATCAAAAAATGGTCGGGATCAGTAGGGGCGGAGCGCCCTACTGATCCAGCAACCTCAAGAGAATTTGCAAATATCTTGACGAAAGTTGATCCAGATACACAATCATTGTGTGTCTCTGCACCTGGTGATGAGGTATCACTCATCACCTTGTAATTAAGTGACAAATGATTTGTCACTTCGTGCTCTAGTCGACTGTGGGGCGTCGAACAACTTTGTTCGTCGTCAGTCGCTAGAGGGTCGTAGGCTCAAGTTCGTTGAGCGCGACATCCCTCAAACGATGATGACGGTGTGACTCGCCACAGGCGCGTCGATAACCGTTGAGAAACGTGTAGTTAGAATCCAATACACGTTAGAAGGTGAACAGTACGATGACGATTTCATCGTACTTGATCTGGATGACAAATTTGATGTCATCCTGGGATTACCTTGGCTCAGAAGATACGAGCCAAGAGTGAGCTGGCAGCATCGATCCGTGAAGATGCCTGCCGCTTGTTCATCAGATGGCCATCTGATGAACGTCATGGAGCGTCCACAAGCGTGTGGATGCACTGCGAGTGAGTGCTATGGCCTCACTTGCGGTACGGTCGTTAGCACGACTGTGTAAGACCTCAGTGTGGCTGATTCCTACACTGTGGAGCAAACTCCCGGCGGCTATACAGAAGTACAGGCAGCGCCAAAGGTCCACCACTCGAATAAGTCGAGTGGACCGGGACATGAATGCATGCCTAGCGGGCAACATACTAGGAAGAAGAAACCGGTTGCCACCAAAGGGCAACACGGTCATCCTAGGTCGACTGGAGAGTCGACCGTAGAGGATCGGTACCTGACTGTGGTTGCACAGCCACAGTCAGAAGACGTCGAGAGAATAAGTCCCCACGTACTTGAGGAAAGGATTCGTCAAGAGTTACATGCTGAGAGAAAAGGCTCTCAGCAACCTGAGATAACAAGTTCCCAGGAAGAAACCGAGACATTGAATGTCTTGGTCAATGACGGATCAAGCGTAGGCGCTTATACGCTTGATCTGATTGTGCCTCCGAAGTTAACTTCGGAGATAACTCAATTGACAACGCTGGAACCGAAGCGGTTCCCGTGTGATCTGCGTAGTGGCAAGGTCAAGCAGATCTGCATACTTGTCACAGAGGATGAGTATGTGACCGATATTCGGTCGGGCAACATTATTTGCTGAGAACGAACGGGTTCTCAGCAGCTCATCGATGGACGAAAGTGTCCTCGGTGAGAAGACTCGGATTGAACGATACACGTCTCAATCTTGGGAGTCGCTTCAGGCAAATCCTTTGTATAAGGATTTGATCGAATTAAAGGATGTGTTCCCTGAATCCGTGCCATGCGAGTTGCCTAATGACAAAGGCACTCGACACGATATCGAGCTCAAACCGGGCTCGAAGTACTGTGTCATGAAGCAGTGGCCAATGCCTCGTGAACAAGTACTAGCGATCGACAAGTTCTTTGCCGATTGCTTTGCAGCGGTCCATGTGAGGGAATCCACTTCCCCTCACAGCTCTCCGACCTTCTGTGTCCGAAAAGCCACAGGAGGATGGCAGATAGTGCACTCATTCAACAAGTTGAATGCCGCAACGGTACCGGCTCAAACGCCGATACCGAGGAAGGACGTAATCATAGATGGTATGTCAAAAAGTACCATCTTTTCGTCCATGGATCTGATGGATGGCTTCTACCAGATCCTAATGCGTGAACGGGGCATCCCGTACACAGCAGTGATCACCCCCAGCGGTATGCTGTGGGAGTGGCTAGTGATGCCACAAGGGCTGAGTAACACCCCTGTAACGTTCAACAGATGTTAACAAATCTGTTGAGACCGGTGCGGGACTTCGGACCGAGTTACTTTGACGATGTGTTCGTCCGTAGCCGGGTTATGGATGGGAAGACGGACGTGGAAGTTCACAGAACACACTTTCGTCAGGTTCTTCAACTCATGCGGAAGCATAAGTTGTATGCCAACCTCAAGAATTGTATATTCGCGGCTAGCAAAATACCACTTCTTGGGTGCATCGTGGGTAAACACGGCGTACGCCCTGATCCCAAAAAGATCAAGGTAATCACCGAATAGCCTGATCCAGTCGATGTCAAGGGATTAAGAAATTTCCTTGGACTAGCGGCGTATTTTCACAAGTATTCGCGCGATTACGCCGAGATGACTGAGCATATTTCTTGTCTACTCAAGAAAAATGTGAAGTGGTCATGGAACGCTGACTGTCAGAGTTCCTTTGAACGTATCAAGCAGAGCTTGATGCGATTGCCCATTCTGGCGATTGCAGATCAGGACAGATCATTCCACGTGGTCTGTGAAGCCAGCGATTTTGCAATCGGCTGTGCGTTGATGCAATTTGGTACAGATGGCGCAGAGCGCGTCATCTACTATCAATCGCTTCAGCTGCAAGCAGCTGAGCGTAATTACCCAGTGTATGACAAGGAACTCCTTGCCATGAAATATGCACTGGCTAAGTTTCGTGTCTATCTCTTGGGAGATAGACCGTTCATCGACTATACGGACCATGCGTCCCTACGCACGGCCGTAAACAGTCCACACCTCTCGCAAAGAATGGCGAGGTGGCTGTCCTTTTTCGTGGAGTACAACTTCTCCGTCGAGTACAAACCAGGACGACTGAATGTCGTCGCTGATGCGCTTTCGCGGCGACCCGATTTCGAGCCGGGCGCGCAATTCAACAGTGAGAATAATCTCACTGTTGCGACACTTACAGTCAGTGTCCCGTCGTCAACGTTACTTGAAGATGTAAGAAAGGCCTACGCAGAAGATAAGGATCTTCTGCGATCGATGAATAATCCGTGTTCCGATCACTCAGAACGCGATTGAAGATGTCAACATCTGATCATCTAGAGACAGATGGTCAGACGGAACGTGCAAACCGTGTCCTCGAAGAGATAATTCGAGGATACGTCCACTAGTTCTCGAGTTGGAGCGAATTCCTCCCATGGTGAAATTCGCCATCAATAAGTCGGTGCATGTGTCAACCCAGCACACACCATTCTTCGTGAATGGCTTACGCCATCCGCGTCTGCCCACCCTATTAGAGTGTGACTCTTGGTTAAGGGGGGAGGGACTCGCTCGAGCAAAAACCGTTCTGGCTCTTGCTCATCACGTGTCGACGCTAACGTCGTCACGTATGATGCCGATGTCAATCAGGTCGACATCGAAGAAGAAGATCATCTCAATAATAGCGATAACGCTATTATTGAGTCTGATGATGATGACGATGCTGGTATTTTCAGCATCTCCAACGACTATTCCAGAGACGATGATGACACCCTCGCTGACGAACAGAAAGAGGAAATAACTCTTTCTGCAGTTCGCACAAGGCAAACTGAACAAAACAATGTCTCTTCAGCAGGATTCTGCTGGCTCGAGAATCAGTGGTCCGTTTCATACAGGACTCCATCGCTAACGTGGTGGACCGGCAGAAACGGAACGCTGACAAGAATGGAAGAGCAAATGTTCTTTCATTTATTGAAGGCGATTTAGTCCTACTATCTACGGTAAATCTACCTAGACACGTAGTGACTAACGTGGGCAGCAGTAAACTACTGCCCAAGTACATCGGCCCCTTTCGTGTGCTGCGCCGACAAGGCAAAGCATACACGATCGAGCTGCCGCGTAGGATGCGTACGCATCCTACGTTTTACGTGGGGCTTCTACGCCCGTACTGTCAGTAAGAGACCTCTTTCGATGATGAAGATAGCCCCCTCGTTCAAGAATCTCCATCGGATTCTTGCGCTCGCGCACCAGGCGATCATTCTGGTCGCGTAGTGAAGAGACCTCTCCATTCAACCGAGAGATCTCTTGGCGAGCTGTCGCCAGCTCGTCACCAAGGGAATGGACATCACGCTCGAACTGAAGCTGTGCAAGGGCGTAATCAGCACGATTCTTGCGGTGTTCCCGCACAAGATCTGCCAAAGCGTAGCGTCTGTCCCTATCGCGCTCCAAATCCTCGCGCAACTCAACGATTGCGCGATCCATCTCGTGTGGATCGAGATGGTGAGTCGAACGACTTGAAGGAGGTTTTTCCTCCTTCTCCGCATCCTTTGGTGGACTCACACGGTGGTCAACGCTTCCTTGTGGAGCGTATCTTGAAACACCGTGATGATTCAGGATCAAGGACGAGTTATCTCGTCCAGTGGCGGGTGTATCCACCCTCGTGGAACAGCTGGGAGCCCCGCTCCCAGCTGATGATGGATGTGCCCGGTCTCGTCGAGCAGTATGACGAGACGCACTCTTTGATGATGGAGTGCCATCGTCGAACGAACGCCCGGCGTGTTCGTAAAGGGATTGCCCAAAAGCTCCAATGACGTTGCTGAATCGACTTTAAGTTCTAGCAACTCTTCAGCTAGATCAATCATCACATCAGCAGCACAAAACTAGATTTTTACTAGAAACATGCGATTTTTCGTGTCTTCTATCTTCCACGCTTTAGACGGAGCAAGGGTTTACGAATCCCTACAAGTTTGGAAATTTCGGCGACACTTTGACCCTCATATAGAGGGTGTGTCTATGGGGCGACAGAGATTTCGCTAGGGCAAAGATTCGAGCTTTTCTCAACTTCCATGTATTTTTTAAAGAAAATTGGTTGAATGGGAACAAATCATGTGTGTTATTGTAGTTGCTGTAGCGACAAAGATGCAAAATTAAGAGCATTAATAATTATAAAATGATCTTTTACTCACCAAATCACGCACCCTTCTTACGACTATACTGTATCACCAAAACGTACTTTTAGCATTTATATACCACTGCCGAAGTTATTACATGTCCGCACTTAACAACATATATGGAGAAATTGTAGGGACAGAGAAAATCTCGAACTTTTGCCCTAGCGAGAGCTCTGTCGTCCCATGTCGTTGGCGCAGATCGATCAGTGGGTGAGTTTTTTCAGCCAAGATTACTAGGTGGCATATAATGAGTCATTGTCACACAAACTAAAGGGTACCATTACTAAATCGGGAAAAGTCCTGGTACAGATAAATTACGCTGGAAGAGGCACTTTATACTGAAAAAACTGATCTCAATCATTAGATATATTTTAGGGAAAACAAAAAAGAATGCCCCATTTGGTCACGAAAATAAAAATGCTCCAAATTATTGGAAAATAAAATGCCCTAGATAATTGAAAATTAAAAATATGCCCCAATGGTGCATATTGTACGTCCTAGTATACTCATGTTAACATGACACAGTACCCACACATTTAATCATTTCTCATTGGGGTGAGTTACCACTTTGACCGAACCAAATGTATTTTATGTATTGTCATTACTTCTTGGAACGTCCACGTCCAGCGTGATGTTCTAGGACTTTAACATCATTAAAAGCACAGGTGATTCTGCAATATCACTAAAATGTCTCCATCAGCACTGGTAAGACTGTATATCCGGTTATCATGTTACATTGAATTGTACTCCATCCGTTTCAACATGTTTGTCTCTTTTCAGGAAAAAATAAGTAATAAACTCATTTTTAGAGCCTGATTGGCTAGTGCACCTCTTAATAAAGCATATTCTGCGCTCTTTCAGCTAGTGTTCGTCGCGTACTTTTCCAGTAGCCGCGAGCCGAGGAATTTACACTTGGAAACCCATCATTTATGAAAGTTTTGACGCCGAGTTGATTGCGAAGCGTTTAAGCCACCAATTGTCAAGTGTGAGGGCTTATACAACAGCTTGAAAAAGGGCGAATATCACGATTTGTGCCCAGATTTCTCAATCGCCTGTAATAGATCATTATTGCATCTTAAAAATACACGCATCTTTTAGCTTAAGTCACATTAATTTGCCTCTATAATTTATTGCGAGCCCGAATTGTGAAGCTATTAGTGAGTGTGCGCAAGGTTGAATGCCGAGCTTTTAAATCGTACTTATCTGTGTGTCTCTCGGTGTGTGTGTCTGTTTGTATGTCTGTGTGTCTGTAAATAACGCGGTTAGGTGTACCTTAACCGTTCTAAGTGCGATCTATCCTATAGGTATATCTGAAGTCACTCTTTGGCTAGGTCACTATTTTGGAGCACGAACGTGATTGGCTTAAAATTGATCGAAGGTGAATATGATCACACAAGCGAATGCTGGACGCTTATAACTAAAGGCCGATCGCGTTGCCCAAGTATACTGTAGTGGTTTAATACAGACATTTACAGCATCATACACATTCTTCAGTGACTGCTGTTGTATAGTGTTTTGCAACTTGATTCAGTTCTCCGAACTGGATTACTTTATCAAAGGGCGAGCTCTAGAGGTTGATCCCCTATCTTAAACAATATCATTTTAAAGAGTACTTTACGATGGCTAGCATTACATAGGCTTAATTTCGCCTTTATAAATGTATTTGCCAAAACGACAAACGTTATGAAACAAAAAATCGCTCGATTTGGGACAAAGACAATGAAACGGAGGGATTAATTCATATTTTACACAGCTTCAGTGTTAAACCACAACATCCGGACGAAACTATATAAAAGAAACGTTCTCGTACATTGAAACGACAAACCACTTCAATTGAATACGTTTGAGGCCTCGTCGCACCTTTTGCTTCTTATGATACGCTTGCTGACGAAGTAGTCCGAAAGCTTTCGAATAAATTTAATTAAAGACAAACAGATAGAATAGATTCATGAGACTCTAGTGAATTGGTTAAATGTGCTAAGGTAACCATAGTATTTTGGTGATTACTTGAGGCAATTTTTATATATTTCACTAGTTTTAACACCTTATATCACTTCTTGCGAAAATGTATTTTACCAGATAATGCACACACAAAAACACAAAAGAACACGCGAACAGCTATCCAACCACTTATCGAGCTCCCGTCTCTTATTCGTGAGCTGCTAAGGTGTGATTAGGCACCATGGTGCGCGTATACCGCCCTTTTTTCGCGTTTGTTATTGTCTTGTCGACAACCGCTAAATCAGCGCCTTCGGACGGTAACACTACCAACAACAACGCTCTAAACTTGCGGCACTATTGCTCCAGGCCTGGAGACGACCTAGCCCGTCGCGCCGAGACTTGTGGAGCCACCCCTACACAGAGTGATGATTCTGCGTCGGAAGAGATCACCTGCTACCACCCGAAGAACGAGGAGAGGTTCCTGGATTCGCTGCCTTTCCTGTCCGATGCATTATACCCATTGCGTCTGCAAAAATGGATTTAAGAACCAAAATACCCGGGCGCCGTTTTCGAAGACCTTGGTGTTCTAGCGGAGAAGAATCGACTCCTCGACCTCCAGAAGATGAAGTGGTGGCTCAAGTACATTGACTTATACAGACATCATCGTTATTTCGATGGCGACGATACGCTAGTCAAGATGCTGGCGAGGGTCAGTGGAAAAGAAGAGCTGATGAAACATTTCGTTTTGCTTCGAGATGTTCCTGGTATGCAGCATCGTGCTGGCAGTTTGCAGAGATCTCTAGCTGCGGTATACCCGGACTCTTTGCCGCTGATGATGGATATGTGGCTGGAGGTCAAAGTGAGCCCCAATGACGCCTACGATATGATACCCATCAGGAAAGAGGATGTAATCAGACGTGGTGTAGAAATAGAAGCGGAGCTGGATGTTGACCATGTCAAGTTATAGTGGTGGCTTAAGTATGTCAATAAGTACAACAAACTGAGGCACAGCTATGACGACAACGCTGTTGTTGAGCTGCTGGTGATAAAAACAGCCGATAAATCTAACGTGGTGCGGGGTTTACAGTGGCTTCGAAGCCATAAAATATGGAGCAATCGTGCTGACAGCATACGAAAAAAGCTAGCTGTGGCATACCCAGAAACCAGGGACAAAATGGTTACTTATTGGCTGGGGTGGGGAGACAAATGGACACCTAAGTATTTCTACAAAGTAATATTCGACACGGCGACCGAACGTCCACGCAACGTCGGACACCCGAGAACAGAGATAGATACCGTAGTTTTTGGGGAGCTGAACATGTGGCTCACATATACTATAACGATTAACAATTGGGGGTATACATTTGGAGATGACGATATAGTAAAACTGTTGGTGACCAAGCGAGGACTAGAAGAGTCGTTTGAATTTTTCACCTGGATCCACGGAAACGATAAAACGCGTGATATCGCTGTCCGCTTACTGAGAATGCTGTCAGCGGCATATCCTAAGAAACGGGAGGTGATGGCCAAAATGTGGCTGGCGGATAATGTGGCACCTGCTGACGTCTACCATCTGATGCCCATCGCTGCGGAGAAACCAAACACACGTGGCCTTGAAGGGTCGATGGAAATCACTGTATTCGAGGAGCTTAAACAGTGGGTCGATTATATCGCTGCCAGACTTAAAGAAAATGTTAATCACGACAGGGATGTGTTTGAGATGCTGGTGTACAGAAGACAGAATGAAGAGCTGGTACCAATTTTCATTGGCTTCGAAGCCAGGATGGCATGAAAACGCGCGCTGACAGCTGGCAAGGATGGCCTATCGTAATGGACCCAGATCTTTGGAAGCTGATGGTCCGTGTGTGGCTGGGGACATCCATGAAGCCTGGGGAAGTCTATCGCATAATACAGGTACCGGAGTATGGCGCCAGAAACGATATGGGGTGGCACAACAGCTGGGACAAGCTGTTGCGGTGGATCAGGTACGTTGACGAGTACAACGGTACGGGGAAAGAAGGCTTTGGCGACGATGCCGTACTTGACCAGCTGGAGAAAATTACTTCAAAAGAAAATCTGGTGTCACTTTTTGAATGGATTGGACAAGAATAAGCCATGGAGCGCACCGGCAAAAGGTTGATGCAATATTTATTTGCCAAGTACCCGTCCGACGTTGTCATGTTGAAGTCCAAGTTGCGGGCAGAGGCGAAGGTGAAGTCGAGATAGAGATTGAGTCCCCAAGACGCGTACCGTATGGTGGCCATTGCGTCAGTAAGACACATTGAGTTTGACACTTGATAAAGCGGCAAGGGTGGTTTGACGTCTGCGAGAACATAATGCTGTGGCTAAGATATGTTGGTTACTGTCGATCTCGTTAAGCGAGTTAAACCAAGAACGTGATTGGCGTGCTGAAGGCCAACGACAAAAATCAGCGCTGGTGGTGTTTCGTGATTATCTACGTGATGTATTTGTCGTAAAGAAGGCGTAATAGACTGCGAAAGCCATTCATGGAACTCATGTGCTTTCAGTAAAACCGAATACATCATTTCATACAAACGTTATTGTTGGAGCAATCCAAGGACTTGATAGCGAACAGTGCCTCATTATTTTCAACCTGTCAGCATGGTAAGAGAGCATTCAGTTGAACACAACATTTGATGATGATTACATCGGTCCATTCAAAGTTTTGTGATCAGCCCTCATTGATAGCTGGTGGTGTGGTTATTGCACACATCGTAGGTAATCCTACTCAGCCAGTCGACATTTGAGGTTAGCGCTCGTAGTCGTACATTCGCTTCGTCGGCTTCAGCAACGAGTGCGTATCCATCGAGCAAATTGCGGAAAACACTTTCTTTCGCGTTACGCCAAGATGCCGATCGAAACCGCTCCTCCCCAATACCCTAGTATGGCTTTTGTACGGACGCTGACTGGTCAAACTTTTCTCACATTGGCTACGATATGTTGATTGATGATTTTTGTTGACTCAAGTACATGCGCTCGAGCTGTGGAGTGCTATCCATAGTTCAGATGCTGGAAGTGTATTCCACTGCGTCCATGTGCATTCTTCTGATCGTAGTTGAATTACTAGCACGTAACAGGCATTGTATAAATTGGCTGTGTTCTTGATTAAGGCCAGCCACAAACTAGCTTGAGGCTGGCTTTAGACTTTTGCATGATCTCGGCACAGGACAAGCTACGGCTGTATGGTTAGACATGTCCCTTCGAATACAGCAACATACTCGTCCACTGCATGAACCCTACACAATACAATTGGAATGCTAGATGTGACGCAACAACGCCTTCGACGCTTGTTGGAATAACTGATGGAGCACTTTCTTCACAAGCTGAGTGGGGGATCAATATTACCGCAGTGGCATCGCACACTGCCACCAAATCTGGCGAGATGGCTCTTTGAGGCACGTAGAAGGTAGCATCATGAATGTTCAAACCTAGTGTAGCAGACGATCTTCACAATTCCAGCCACCATGAGAAAGGTGAAGCGCAAGATTGCTAGGTTTGTAGCCACACGCCGCGCGGACGGTCGGATAAGCTTAACAGCAAGTTGTTGGATACTCTTGGTGCCTGCAAAAACGTCTGCAATTGGTGCAATGAATTCGCAATGCTTGCGCAATGCCACTAGTCACGGGTGCCGCAATACGTTTCGAAATCTCAAGCATTCCCACCGCGGTCTTGAGACTTCGCACCGTGTTGATCTTTCTCAATATTCTCGGGAAGATCCTCGTTTCAGAGCGCTAAATCGTTCACCTCCGGCAGCACCTCATGTGGTGTCAATACCAATCAGATCGTTCAGCATTTAACCTTAGCGCACCAATTCGATCAGAAGCCCTGTCATTCAAGCATAATGCTGCTCGAATATCAGTTACTGTGTATCACCTCTAACAGTGCCGCACAAGGGGCTAATACCTCAGAAGAGCTCCAAACTTGTAATAAGAAGCGACTTGAATATACAGGTCTTGTAACAGCACCAGTTCCAATATCTTCTAATCAACTGTCGCTGTAAGCGTCACGTCGTCCATTGCGAACATCCAACCAATGCCATCTATTCAGGTGTGTGATTGAAGTAGCCACAAAGGGAAAAGATGCGCATTCTGTCACCTTGCCTCCAGTGGATTATCGCAGAGTACCTTAATGATAGGTGTCTCCATGTGATTATTGAATTTCATCATTATGCCGTCACGTTCACAGTAAAGAAACCGATCTCCACCATCCTGGCTTGTCGGGTCACATAATCCTTTGTCATTTGAGCTGGTCCCAAATGCTGAAAGAGGACTCAAGAGCAAATTAATGGTCGCTCTGCACAATTGCGTTTCAGCTCATTAACAAACCCTACTTCTTGTCGACATCAGTCGTATGGCTGCAAGTATCTTAGCCAAAATACCAGTGCGGCTTGCGCTAAATTGCCACGTTCGAAACGCCACTCACTCATTTACCATACAGCACCAACGCACGCAAAGAGCTCGCAGCTCGAAATAATTAAACTCAGTACGGCGTCTATGGTAAGATCGACATTCCTCCTCCACGTCCAATTATCGATTTCACTCTCTTCCCTCAATATCTGCTCATCCACTGCACCGCAAGCTCGACATGCTTACGGTTCGAGCTGTGTCGCTCTTAGCCGACATTTTCCACTCGTCCCCTTTTTCCTTCTGTTTACGAGTCCTGGACCCAGGTCCCAATTTTAATCCGTAAAAAATGATCTTGTTCACAGTATGAAAGGCAGCAACACATTGTTTAGCTCTAGCAATGGCAGCAGCAGCGGATTTTCGATATAGCACCTACGATTCGTTGAAGAACAACGGTGGCGTCGACTTCTGCTCTGCATACTTCCTTACGACTAAATCCAGACGTTCATGTCGCGCTGTACCGCCATCTATTCGTTCATCATGACGCTAAATCCATCAATAGCAGCCAGCAGCATACCATTGATCGGGCACAAATACGGGTACGCCTGGACTGGAAGGGGGCGTCAAAACGGCGGCTCCAACGAGAATCAGGTATCACGGGATATTTCGTCAAAAATTAGCGGCTTGTCAACAGTCGAGAATTAAGGTAAATCAAGCAGTTTATACATAAAAGACTGTAAAGGACGTGTAATCTAATACGTTACGGATGCGTTTACCTGATAATGAGTTGCACGCGCCTCGAACGTGTACGGGCTGAAGAGGTGTCGACAACTACCTCATTCCAGGTGGTCCCTTTCATGCGTCTCCATAAAATTCAAAAGATCTAGCAACGATGATACAGAAGCACGTGCTAACTGATATAATGGACAACTAACTTTATAGTAAAAACCGCATGGTGTATATTTGCGTCTTATTCTTTGGTAGGTTCAGAGCTTGTTAATGTATAACCCTACTAGTTGTTGACGCAGTTGCACACGATCACCATTTTTTTTAGCATTTTCGTACGTCTACATCGCATTCAAAGCCATCTCAAATATAATTGACTCTGGAGCATCACGAAAGATATGAGGGTATATAGGGTTTTGACCGCACTTTAATGTGCATCTTACGAATTATGAATGCGCACAC
>JH597957.1:465076-591013 GCA_000173235.2 Hyaloperonospora arabidopsidis Emoy2
GATTATTTTACTTTTGGAAATTTATGGTCGCGTCGTACATAGGGAATTATGCCAATTAAATTACATAAAATAAATAAATGATATAACAAAAGTTAGAGAAATTAAATTTTACCAGATACACCATAGTAAAGTCAATTATTAAAGAATTTAAAAATAAAACCCATCCAGAACCACTCACAGCTCTTCCACCCCCAATAAAAAATCTACCCAAAATCAGCAGAATACTAGTTCCAGAGACCACTAACACAATCCCTCACCTTTTGTTTGTAATATTGATTCAGGTTGTGCCTCAAGGTCAGAGACACGAAGCCATCTTGGTCGTTTGCTGTGGTTGTGGTTGTGGTTCTGCTTTAGGGAAACGGTGTAATTTTTGGTGACTCTCCATTGATGAGCTAATCAACTATATTGGGGAGGACGAGAGAGCCCAGCCAGAGCTCATTAACCAAGAGATTCTGAACGCAGTGTAGGAGGTGAAAGAAAATGAAAAGAAGAAGCTGAATCAGAGGAGGAGGCAATTGCAGACAGAGTGACCAAGTGGGAGCAGATTCCGATCTTAGGTAGTGTTGCACCTTGCATTATCTGTCCCGGGAAACCTACCGTTATGTGTCCAAGCTACTCCGCATCCTACATGATGACATTCGCAGTGCCAACGCCACACAAACCACTCCCCATATTAGCTTCAAATTCTCCATCTAGAAACGAATATCTTGCTATATGACCATTAGTTATAAGTTATAAGTTAGCGCCATAGAACAAGTATAGAACGACCCCGGTGGACGTCCAATCGTATAAAATAGCGGAGGTTATTAGTTATCGAGGGAAATGTTATCAGAGGGAGCACTGTATAAAGATTTTTCTCAAGCACCGCTTAAATTTACTTAACTACGATTAACCCATTTCTTCTACGCGAGCCAGTGCACATTACTATGGAGCCATGGCGTCAGGTCAAACGATGGCATCGTCCGTTTCAGTTGACACACCGAAGGCACTAAGCACGTCGATATGTGACCGAGTGATCCTGATCCAGATGACCTTATGCCGACATTTGCATAGGTTGAGAGCGGGCGAAGTATTCTACACGTTCACATTTTGTAAGCATCATGTGTTTCTAACCATCATCAGCCTTTTTATGATGCCAACCAAAGTATATATCAGTGGACCGAGCATCTCTGATCGTCCTTGCCTAGCATTCAGCGTAACTTTCGTTCTCTCTCACATGCTATTCGTATCACCCTTTTGAGGATATGAATGCTTTAATAACGCGCTGTTGTGGCTTCTTTAGCTACAAGTCGTTCTCATTACAGCTGAACGTCACATCAACATGAGTTGTAACGAGGGACCGAATGCCCCTATAAAACTGGTTTTACGTGGTCACACTCAAGCGAAAACCTTGCAAATGTCGTTAGACAGAGCTAAAGCGTTTCATAGCAGTCTATCTTGGATTACATGCATCCAACATCGTTGAGCTGGATGGTGTAGTTGATGTCGAGTACTCCCCTACGGCAAACCAAGTGCCCTGAAATCAAGCAATGCAAAAACATTAATATATGTCGCTACGCACTTGCGATTCCTTCGCTTTTTAAACACTCATGTCATACTGATCGTCACACTAAGTAAGCTTTCATGCCACATTTTCGTTGTGTGAGCTTAAAGTCAACAGAATCTTCTTTTTTACAAATGCAGCGCAGTAATACTCCCACATATGACACCCACGCATACATATACAGGCACTGTAATCTGTGACACTAACGTCCGTCTATAAGTAATGTGGTAACGATAGGACTCGAGGCAAAACAATCATCTGAAGGTGTGCAAGATGACGCTACCCAGATAGTGCTGTGGATACAAGCTTTGTGTGATATGACGCAGTATCGGGGCAAAACATTTTCGTGTTCATCAGACCGCTTTTTTCGTGAGACGACTAGTCAAATTGTGAGCCGCATTGGGTTGTGTACCGCTTCAAGTGAGACAATGATACTCCCATTTTTTACGGACTTTTCGAGAGTGTGATTTTAAACAGGATAAATACTCACCCCTTCTCATGATGTCAAAGCGGTGGAAACGCACGCATCAAGAAGATAGATCACTTTTTAAGCCAATATTTCAAGTGTGAGGAATCGAACGACCGAACGCAGTTATATAGTATCTAACATACGAAAGGGAGAGCTCAAGATCTCGTTGGTAGATTCCCTAAACGGACATGAAGGGACAAGACAGGAAAAGAGATTTTCGGAATTTCGACAAAGCGTCCGCCTTCCTATTACGACTTTCGGCGCCGGGGACTGCTTGGTATTTGAGGGAAAATATACTTCAGAAAATAAGCAAGAATACATTCGAGGCATGGAACCTCCGTTTCGTGATTGCAGCACTCAAAGATAGAGGATCTAGCCATTCCCATTATCGTAGTAATTCATTATCGCAGGTGTCACATAGGATATCGTAAATGGTAAATTTACGAACTACTAACAGGATCCAAAACACCTAATAAAAGCGATTGAACTTGGTTTTTTTCCGACTATGAGCTGTGTTGATCATGCTACCGATCTTCCCACTACAGTTTGTGAGTATGCCAACCTTTCTCTAGCCCGTCCAAGTGGCAAAAATCGCTTAAGACAAAATCATGGTAATAACGAACACGGTTTCCGGCGTATTCTGGCATCGGCTCTCGTTCATTATGCGTTAAGGCCGAATGGTACTGTAGACTTCTTAACCGACAACTTGATCAGATTTGAGTACGCTCGTGGTGTCAAGTGTCACATTTTATAGTTGAATTGAAAGTATAAATTCTCGATGTATACATGCATATGACTCGTGCGCCATGTGAAAATTGTAATTTCGACATTGCACTGCAGCTCACACTTTGTCGCAATTGTAATTTCGACATTGCACTGCAGCTCACACTTTGTCGCAACAACAAGACCTTTTTCTTCGCACGTTGAATCGATCACTAAATGGGATGCTCCACATCAATTGTCTTAGTTTACTGTGTGCATTGCTATTGTAACTCATCACATGGTGCTGAAAAAGTAGCATGCGTGTTCTAGCTTGTACCTTCGATGGGGTTAGTGTAATAAGTGTGTCGCGCTTATTGCTTTAAAGTAGATATATGACGCTTGAAGGCGTGGAGACATTGCGCTTGGTCATCGGCTGTAGACCAAACGGGTCATGGGCCCTCCATGGAGGCAGCCACAGGCAACAGAAAATACGGTTGTTCAATATGTTTTACAATGGATGGAGGTATGTGAGAAAGCGTGTAACATGTATAACGTGTAGGGTTAACTCGGCAAGCTGTGTCCTTTCCGAATAACCAAAAGAAGAGAGTGGCTTAATCTAAATGTATTGGTCAAATGTTATGCTCTACCCCTCAAGTCAAACAAATGTAAGTGCTGTGAGTAGACAGATCTGGAACCTTCACCTTTAGAGCTGCGGGTAGACGGACTTGGGACCAATAATGCCGCAAGTGCCGGAGCTGGCAGTGTCATCTCCACGTTTCAGCCTCATGTAGCCTGCCTCACCCCACTGGGTGCCCCATGAGTTTTTGATCTTGAAGAAGGACGACGAGCCAAGACCGCCGTAGCCCACCGCCAATACAGCGTGGTCAAGCTCTGTTGAAGAGCAGGTAGACACAATGCCACCCTTGTACTGCTTCCAAGTAGGGTTACCGGCCGCGACACCGACAGCTACAGGACGACCGCTAATAGCTTGAACGAGACCGTTCTCACTCTCAGGAACCGCCACGACCTCGCGGATGGTCACGGGTTGCGGGTTGCAAGACGACAGCTGGCAGGTGTTATTTTCACCCGTAACTCCCGCCTCGTACGGGTAGTCTTGCTCTTTACAGACGCCACCAGAGCGCTTGATGAAATCCAACGCGTCCCCGGGGTACCCGCCCTGGCAAGCATATGAAGTCGTGTCACAGTCTACCAGCTGCTGCTCGGAAAGAGGCGTCAGGGGCTGCCCGGCGACGCAAATGGCGCTTTCTAGAGCAGCCACGGCAGCAAATGCCCAACAAGAACCACACTGGCCTTGGTTCTTGACATCAACGACGCACCCCGATGTCGTCCAGTCCTTTTCAGTGCTGATATCAACTGTCGAGTTCGAATCCACTCCCACAGAGGACGACGTGTCTGTGAGGGGACCAGATGTACGTTGATACGACTCTCCGATGAATTTAACAAATTCGTCTTCCGTCAATAGCGTAAATGGCGTATCGATGGAGAAAACAGCCTCTGGATTCATTGCTTGAGCTTCTTCAATGAGTAGTTTCGTCAAGAACAAGCGCCGTAGCTCCTCGTCTTCGGCTGCACCAAAATTCCTCATGCTTGGAGCAGGAACGAAGCCATGTGTCTTTGCAAATTCGCCAGCATCGCTCTGCTTCCATGTGGTTAATTCCGACTCGAGGCTTGACCTCGTTTGGAGAAATTGGTCCATGCGATTTGTCGGGATGACCGGGACTGTGGCATTTGTGGCACTAAAGGCTGAGGCTGCGAGAACGAGATTGATCTTCATTAAGCTGCGGTACGAATGGGATGGAGAGCTGGTGCTAGTGTGCTAAAGTGCAAATGCGCTTTTCGTGTTGACCTTGACTTTGGCATTCGCTGGATATATCTGGCAAGGGCGATTATCGTTAAGCGCCGATGATGGACAAAATACTGGGTCTTCACCAGCCATGTCGGTTGCGTAGGCACAAACGACTGGAATTCAAGGCACGTTCCTCCGGTAATCAGGTTTTGACATGACGCCCTGCTCATATACAAAGCACGCTCTGAGCTGTAAATCAGAAACAGACAAATCGTATCGCCCACATAGCAATAGGTGGTCCTGTTCTATACCGTAGCCATCAGTAGCTGACGTCGAAGTGATCATTTGCATCGAGAAAACGGTTTGGATTTTTGCCGCTTTTGATTTTGTTTCTGTAGCCACTGAACAGCACCAAGCGCTTCACCCGCACCATCAGCTATATATCAAATGTCTTATAAAGCAAAATTTGCACACGGACGAGGTAATTTTGCTTCGCAAACGTTAAACCTTAGTGATAGTTGGTTCAAACATCATCATCAGACAACGTCGTACACGTTGTGGCACAAGGTAATAATGCGATACTCGATCTAGCCCATCTTTGGTAGCATTATGCAACCAACTGTTTCCTTCTGATACGAAATTAATGGATGTAAGTCTGAGGTGCATATTTCTGATTACATTTATGCTTTGACAGTGAAGTCAGCGGATAGACTTCCCGCATGCTCACCGTGGGACAAGACGCATCACTTCTATCGCAAGCACCATAATCAGTTTCCCCTCTTGTGCTAACGTTTCGGCTGCTCAATCGCACTGGCCACCAGATTCTGCTATATGCTCCGCCAATTCTAGTAAGAAAAGACATCCAAGGCCGGCTTCTCCACAATATCAGCAAACGCATGTGTCTCGCACGTTATAAAAGTAATCAAGCTTTAAATTCCACCAATCCCTGGCCACAAGTAGCGGTACGTGACGCAAGCTCGTAGCTATTTCGCTATGTGTACTACTTAATAATACACTCGCCCCTCTCTATAAGGGACAACTTTGGGCCCAGTTTTTACAGCGTGTCTTAAAAGAAGTCTCTTCTAGAGAATATGAAAGAAATAAGATGCTTGATCTTATGACGACTGAACAATTGAATATGGGTGATGTTATCCACACACCCACTTTTTGCTATCCCCACACCCCTTAACACCCCCTAACCTGGTATTTCATAAAGTACCCATCGGTGATTGACTGGGGTTGGCTAAGGGGGTGTGCGGAGCAAAAAGTGTGTGTGCGGATAATTAGGACGTTGAATATTAGGGCTTTTACGTTACTCTACAGAACATGTCGCTATATGTAATGATATGTAACATTTGTTTACTATATAAAGTCTTCCATGTCGAGCTGTTTCGCTCCAGCGTGCCAGTTTTGCGAATAACGGATGACATATTACCCAGATCTGACTGAACGATACACGTGTCTCTATATGAGCGTACGGAGTACGAACGCAAAAGCAGGCAGCACTTTAGTGCTTCTTTTGCACTGACAGGTGCTTCATATTCGTCGCTTTCGACTTCCGCGGGCTCCGCATCTGCGTTAATAAGAGCATCTTGTTCTTCGTGAATCTGCTCGTGGTCCTCGATCTCGACATAGATTTACACGCTAACGCTTGCTCCTAAATTTTAGACACATCATCCAGATTCATAGCAGTCTTGTTGGAAGGCGAGGCTGGACTTTCAATAATCATTTGTACACGCAAATACGTACCTGTGGCGCTTCGATGATCTCACCCTTGCTTCAGAAAGATCGAATGATCACCCCACCAACTCTGTTCCACCTCTCAGCCTCAAAATCAATGTCTTCTAGGACACCTAGTCTGCGTTCCATGTTTGATTCAATCAAATTCATGCGCCATCGCATATGAAGTTTCTTGTGACAAAAATTTAACGATCGGATGATATTTATTACCATACATGTAGGGGCATATATAAATCATGATATTAATGCGTAACTGCATTGAGCGGCTGGATGGTAGAATTCATGTTAGGCGGGAAAACACCACAGTGACGTTGTTGAGTTCTCGTCGGACTTTGTGACTGGAAGCGCTATCGAGAAGAAGCAGTTCTTTGCGACCATGCATTCGAAGATTAAATTGATGCAGCCACTTATAGATAAATTCAGCCATCCAGGCGTTTGAGTTCGCAGCGTATACGATGCCAAGCTTTTCGATCTCTACATCCTTAAAGCACCTTGGTTTTTAAACTTTCCGATGATCACGGGCTCCATATTTTTAGAGACACTTGCGTTGCAGCACAGAGCAACTGCCATCCGTGACTTTACGCTCTTTCTTGCCATTTTTAACCGTAAAAGGATTTAGTTCGGTGGCAAGTCGTAAAATAATTCAGTCTTATCAAAGATAAAACCAACCACTCCGAGAATATTACTTAATCAAAGATCGGATCACGTCCTTTGCTGCTTGCACTTCCTTAGTAATAAGCTCCCGCTCTCGCCAATTAACGCGCGGGTTTTGATGTTGTTCCGCTTCTTAGAACTCTGGAGTCAGCCTTTGGAAATCATAAGATCATGGTAATCGATATCGTTGCTCATTCGCAGTCGGTCCGCTTCTTCAGGACCAGATCTTCGGATACCCCGTCACCCTTGCGCTCGAGAATGAATGTCAGCAGCTCTTCCTCGAACTCAGGATGCTTCACCCGTCATTTTTTATTCACTTTAAGGTTGGGCCCTCAAAGCCGGTTTCCTTGATGGCCATGAGCCGATGCGCCGTTATATATTCTGTGCTAGAACTGAATGCTTATATAAGTCTACACTTCGTCAAAGCATTATCTGGCGTTCTTTGCAGTGAATAAGACTTTGTACTTCTCATCTAGTGAGAGAGATACTCGCTCAGTTGAACTCAATGATTGCGCGGGCTTGATGTCGATAAGAGGTGAGATTTTCTGGGTGGACGTGTTGGATCAGTGGCGTGGTGGAGTAGTTACAGAAACTAAATATTACTTCTCTTTATCTATTGCCTTACGACATTATTAGATTGTGTATGATGTATTTGTCGTCATGAATTCATCAGTAAATAGTTCTTCATAAGCCCGCCTATTATGACGGGCTTTACGTCTTTCCCTACGTCACGTTCGAGGTCCTATGACGTTGCTGAATCGGCTTTAGGTTTCGGCAAAATCTTCGGCTAGAACAACGGTCACATCATATGCTACGTGTTTCTTTCAAGCAGCAGAAGTAGGGGTAGTGAGTCATATAAAGAGGGTTTTGACTTAAATGGGCAAGTGTTTTCGTGTCTTCTATCTTACTCGCTTATAAAGAGAACGGTATACAAATTCCTATTTAGTTTTAAATGTTCGGCGACATTTTGACTCTTTAATAGAGGGTGCCTGTTATAAAGATTATCTTATAGAGAGGGGTTAGTGTACCAAGATTTTCGATGAAGGTTTGCAGCAAGCAGCATACAACTCGCAAGACTTGTTATTGCCACCTTACGCGCCAATTTGTGTACTCTGACGTAATAACGTAGACTACATCAACTAATATTACAGCAAGAAAGGTTAAATACTTGGATACCGTCGTTTCCGACGCTGGATGTCCTCACACCATACTAAACATGACACCTTTCAATTACTGTGAATAATGTGTCCTCTTGAAACCGCGGAAATGATCATACGGCGCCAAATATGGAGAGCCGCCAGCCCGCCTTCAACAAATTTAGCTCGCTAATTTGCAAATGAAGCAGCTGAATCTAACATTTTTTCCAACGACGCGACATGCGTCACAGACCATCGCAAAGGACATTAGGTATGCAATACACCGCGGCTACATGTCCGAGTTGGTGTACTGTGTTAAGCAGCTTATACAATGTCGATCCGGGTGTATTCAAACAGCGTTTATTTATTTAGGGGCAGAGCAGAACGTACGATGTAATCATTGCTTTCCTCCTTAAATATTGCACTGCCGCCAGACTAATTTCTTACAAAAAAGGCCACTCAACATATAAGGAAACGTTTTTGCAACGAGTTGGTCCATGCTCCAATAGAGGGACAAGAATGCCTTCAGTTAAGACCGCATTATGGTGCTGGTAGCGGTCTTATCATCACCATTTAATTTTAGGAGGCGTTAAGCATCCACCCCGTCGCGTTAATTAACCACCCCTCGCACTTATGATGCCCTAGTTGGTTAATAAAAAGAGATGCAACGAATATATTATTCCCTGATTGGTCCGACAAGGAACGAAAACGAACACTTTTCCACCTTCAGCAGGTACATACGAATACTCACCTTCTTCTTACAACTACCCTTTTTTCCCAACTCCTTCTGAATGAACGCTCTTCCACTTTCCCTGACACTGGCACATGCTTCTCTTGCTGATTCTCAGGCTGATCGTAGTTGCTTATATCGACTCCGCGCGGTTTACATTGTTTACGCCGACTGCTTGCAGACAATTCACCGGGAGCCATAATCATGGCAGCATGAACACTTAACTGAGGACGTGTCATCGAGTGTAGCCATGACGTCTCCCGACGAGGTTCCACGTGAAAGCGAGCAAAAGTGCTATGATTATTATTTTAAACCGCCTGTATCCATAGTACGCAAAGCTTAAAATCTAGTGCATCTAGTAAGTCCTTTAGTTCCTAAAGTTTTTCGGTCGAGATTCAGTGTACGGGGTGTTACTGCGTGCACCACCACATCCGACTAGTTGTCGACCAGCGCTCCCTCATACAGAAAAGCTCCGAAGCTCCGCCAACTGCTCTCGGGACAACCTGAAGTCTAGATTGTTCTCCTAGCCGCACATTTGCTCGTTCGAGTCAAATGTGAGCTCCACCTGCTGCAGCACTTCCTCAGCGTTCGGGTGCTCGACAAACTTGAGCGTCTTAGAAAACGTCGACACATTCTCTCTTCTGCAGCGAAGCACGCACCTCGTTCGACCATTGAGTCGCCAACCGAGAAGAAATTAAAGTATCCATCATGCGAGGAAGGAACAGATGCCGTCGTCGTCGTGGGTTCCCTGCATGTCCGACCACTGCTCTTCCCGTTGGCCTACTGAGCAGTGGGGGCAGCAAAGCACTGGCGCGAAATGAGTTGCATAACCTCCTGTTTTCATGTCTCCATGTCGCTCCAAAAGCCGAACGTCTGTTCTTACCAGCTCCGAGCAGAGACAATGTGTACGTCCGGCAGATAGAGCGCCGCGGACATTTCTACCCAGCCGAACTCGGCGGCAGTCACGACAAACACGGGACGTAGGCCACGGAGATCAGATAGCCGAGGGATAGTTGCAAGAGGAAGGTGAGTATTCGTATGTACCTGCTGAAGGTGGAAAAGTGTTCGTTTTCTTTCCTTTTCGGACTAATCAGGGACTAAAATGCTCGGTACATTTATTTTTATTGACCAACTAGGGCATCATAAGTGCGAGGGGGTGGATAGTTAACGCAAGGGGGGGTGGATGTTTTTAAAGCCTCCCTTAATTTATGAAAATGCTTATGTAAAATTCGCGACGTGTGTGGCATATTTTACATGTTTCGTGGCTAGTGAAATGAGATTTGTGGTATTATTTGCTGATGATGGTGTGCATACTATTGAAAGTCGTGTGACATCCTTGTTGAAGTTGTGTAGCTCGTCTCTATGGACGAGGCAATTGCAGCATACTGCTCAAAGAAACAAGAAGGACCGCTTGGATACCATGCAAAGGTCATCAGAGACAAAAACGACTCTGTGGACATTACGAAAGTATCTTAGGAAAGTAGGTATCCACCAGACTCATGAAGCTCATATATATCCTCGTTTTCATCTTTAAACTGCGCACCATATAGCACCACCCATCGCTGGTGTTTGTTGCGAGCCCGAAGGGTGAAGCTATTAGTGACTGTGCGCAAGGTTGAATGCCGAACTTTTAAATCGTACTTATCTGTGTGTGTCTGTGTGTCTGTAAATAACGCGGTTAGGTACACCTCTCTTACACGTACTAAGTGCGATCAAGCATGTCCTCTTCTCATAGGTATATAGGTATATTTAAAGTCACCCTTCGGCTAGGTCACTATTGTGGTGCAATAGTGACCTAGCCAAAGAGTGACTTTGGATGCTTGTGATGGCTTAAATTGATCAAAGGTGGATATGATCACATAAGCAAATGCTGGACGCTTATAAGCAAAGACTGATCATGTTGCCTAAGTCTACTGTACTAGGTTAATAGCAAGCTCGACGGGTGAAGCTATCAGTGACTGTGCGCAAGGTTGAATAACGAACTTTTAACTCGTACTTATCTGTGTGTGGGTCTGTCTGCCTGTCTGTAAATAACGCGGTTAGGTGTACCTTGCCCGTACTAAGTGCGATCTAGCCTGTCCCCCCGTAGGTTGATTAGCATGATAGGTGTCACTCTTTGGCTAGGTCACTATTGCGGTGCACGCTTGTGATTGGCTTAAAATATATTAAAGGTGAAAATGATCACAAGAAGCAAAGGCTGGATGCTTAAGCAAAGGTCGATCACGTTGCCTAAGTATACTGTACTGGGTTAATACAGACAGTAACAGCATCGTACTCATTCTTCAGTGACTGCTGCTGTTGTATAGTGTTTTGCAAGTTGATTCAGTTCTCCAAACTGGATTGCTTACATCAAAGCGCGAGCTCCAGAGCTTGCTCCCCCAGCTTATATATAAATATGAACTTGTAGTACTTTAACCCTCATACCGATTCCATTACACAACCGTGCCATTCTTTCCCGAGTGCATATTAGCGTTTTTATCAGTCGACTTCAGATAGTCCTATATATGAGTACATAACCTACATCCTCAACGAAAGAATTCCGAAGTTTTTTAGTCTAGTAGGGCTGGCATCACCGCACATGTTGTAATACTGTAACAGGGTGCCTCCGTTACATGATAATTTACATAAGGTAAATATCAAGTATGAATATTGCGTTAGGACACACACAATATTCTCACAATATTATCCTAATCGATAACATTGCCTCGCAGATGTAACACACTGCTCATTGGTTGATATAGGATCGAGATATCAACCAATAAAGTCTAGCCACGACAGAAGCACGCAATGAGTGGCGCGCAGATAGTTATAATACATGTTTGTATTTAGACATAGTTAAACGAAGTCAAATAGGGATTTATTAAAAGGATTAACTATACTAAATACAGTTCTACTTTTATCCTTTACTGAGTACTCTTACTCCGTATCGCAATCTTCCTCTGCACGTACGTGAGGTAGTCGGAAGCACACACCCTTGCACTGTCAGCAGTGCAAGGTTTATTCAGTTAGTTGAATAAGGTGTGCCCCGT
This sequence comes from Hyaloperonospora arabidopsidis Emoy2, assembly GCA_000173235.2. Taxonomy (NCBI): domain Eukaryota; phylum Oomycota; class Peronosporomycetes; order Peronosporales; family Peronosporaceae; genus Hyaloperonospora; species Hyaloperonospora arabidopsidis. Next base: position 476,887 of record JH597957.1, read on the forward strand.
TACAAATACGATCGGACGGTATGATACACGTGGTGTGAACAAAAGATCATAATTGCGAGGTGAGTAAATCCTGTGCCACGTCTGCAATACTTCTATTTTTAAGTGGGTGAGGCTTGTCATGGTTCTCTGGATTTTCGCTTTCGGACTTGTAGGCAATTCCACTCGACTGATCCCGACGTAGATGGCGAAGTAATCTTACAGATTCAGATGACAGAATATTCACGAAATTGCGTCCTATGTATTGAACTAGGAATACAACGTCGAAGCCGCCCCTATGTTGTCGCTGCGGAGTTTGGTGCGTGTCATATCCTGCCAGCTGCACATCCAGAACACGTTTGGCCTGATCAGGATGCGAGCAAATACGGTACTGTGGCTATTTCGGTCGGAGAAGTACTATCTGTTACATTTGATTTAAATATTTGCAATAGAAATGACCAGGTATCCTGTCTCGTTGCAATGCTGCAACACGCGTAAAAACATTGCAGATTCTGACAAGCCATATTGTTCACTTGCTTTCGCTTGGGGAGCTTACATATATTCAAACTATTTGTGCCTTACAAGTGCAAATAGTTGTTGTTATGAGCGATCCCTCGAGAGACTTCCAAAATTTCTTCTGGCAACGGAAAGCTCGTGTTTCAGTCGAACGGCATGGTCTTGACTTACGACAATAGTAGGGATTGCGCCTCCGAGTATGAAACGGACTGTTACTGATTGATTATTTGGCGGGGTTGGCAACAGTCACGACAGTCAAAGGGATTTTGTATGGTAGCGACCCTACCATGCCTCGTGGCAAATGGGTCAGTTATCATCGCAACACTAGTGTGCTAGTAGCGCATGTGTCTGTATCAAATACCATGTGCAACACTTTTACCGTAGTACTCCGATTTGTGTTTCTGGCTAGCGATGCTCTCTACATGGTAGCTGAACTACCGGAATATTTGCAACGCTTCTACGAAGTAATGCGCAGAGCCAAATTATCTACTATCTTGCTAATTGACTCCGGTAATATCGTATTTGAATCTCGCACTGTACAACATAAGCGTTATAGTGTGCATTTAGACACAAGTGTGGAATGAGTGAGTACACGACTGATCAGCTTTCTGGAAGAAATCGGTCACTATACCTTACGGTCTATCCGCGTGACACAATTTTGATTCAGGCAGCTAGTGCAGTCATCATTTAAGTTTTGGTACATCTGCGTACTGCACGAAATTGTCAGCTCTCGCGGAGTTAACAGCTTCTGTAAGTCTGCAGCACTGGAATCGTGATAGCCAGCATACACTGGCAACGCGCTTGGAGACAAGGTCAGATCCTTTGGCTGTTACATGTCGTTCGTTGCGTTGGATACAGCCAACACAACGCGCGACATATCGTTTGAATTTAAGCAGCCCTCCATACGCAGCGGCATATTCTCAAACTACCTGTCGTACATTTCCCCAGGCTGGACACCAACGACACGTGTCTGTCGGTTGCTATGCTTATATCACTCAGCTTGACTCAGACGATTTTTAAGCCCTAAATGACATTGCATGACCAGGGTACGTTTTGCACCATGGAACACTACAACCACGGAGCCCATCCCGGGAAGAGTTTGCACAGATTATGTGAATCCTGCGCAGCGCTTAAAAGCTGCTTGACCTGGCCTTCGATGCTCAAGGCGCTACCATTTGGGTCTTCATAACCCTCCAGCTTTTGTTTGACGCGAATCAGCGCTCGAGCAGCTGCATCCGTACTTCCATGTTCCTCTTGTAACTCCGTCACAGGTTGGGTCTCATAAGTACAGGCAGCAGCGATGGCAGCGTGGCGGCCCGAGTTTCGTGAGTGTATAGCTGATTTCACGCTGTTCCGTTCGCCACCCTCCTGTATTTTTAGTGCTTTGAGCGGCGAAAGTGTCCAGCGGTAAAGGGGGTCATGTACGAAAACCTCAAGAATCGTAACCAGGGACGCACTCTTTTTGCGCAGAAGTTGTAACGTAACCTCACAACATCGAGAGAAGACCCCGTCTACACCAGCAATTCCCATCCCATCCACCATATCTCGCGTAAGTCGAAAAGGAACAGTTTCTGGAGTGTACAGAGCCATTCCTTGGTCGAAGACGACGCCAAAGTCAATATGCACGAGCTCTCCTGTCTCCTCATGAATCAGAATATTTTGAGAGTGGCGATCACCGATACCAAGAATGTAACCAACGATCGAAGATACGGCAGCGCTTTGTACGTAAGCCAGTCGACGATGGTACCATACAGCCGCATCGGGAAATCTCTCCAAGAAGAAATGGTGGAATACCGGAGTGAAATTCGCCTGGATTTCCAAAAAGGCTGGCAGCTTTTCCGCCGCATTCTTCAAATATTGACGACACTCAGCATGCTTCCATTCAAAGGGGTGGTATCGCTCATGAGCTGATAGCATCTTTGACGTCCGGCTAACAAGATATGATCCCCATGGTATCGTATTCTCGACCCATTCTAGTACGCCAGCAATGGGTGAGAGCGGGACTACTCGGTATGTGCGCAGTCGTAACTTTCGCTTGCAAGTCTCTTTCTCCTCCAATAAGAACTGATTCATTGTCTCAAACACTTGCTCAATGACAAGGTCTTGTCGCGTGTCGTCTTGGCCTTTCACCAGCTGCTTATACCGTCTGCCATCCGAACCGTAGCAATATATGATCTTCGGGCGATGTATGCCACTATCCGTGATCGAGAACAGAGGCTCAAACGAGTACATGCGAACAACATTTGAGTAGTCCATATCAACTTGCGGTCGGATGTTGGACGTGAGTACTGCCGGCATCACGGCTGCATCTCCCCGTCGTGCGTGAACGCGAAGACACTGATCGAATGCTATAGCTCCAGATCTACCCGATGCCATCGCTTTTATCGGTACTTTCGAAAGCGGTAATTTTTTCTTGTGTCCATGATACTCGCTCGTGTCGAACAGCGCCAATTGAATGTATGCATTTGCTATGAAGTCAAGCGACTCAAGCAGCTTCCGCTGTTCTGTTTTCATCAGCTCAGCCAGGTACAATTTTGCGCCTTCGGCCTTTGCATCTCCAACATTTGTACGAAACTGCAAAGCACCTTTGCCTTCTACCTCACCACTATTCTTCAGCGCGACAATTTGTACCAGTGTATGATGTGGGTGCTCCACACTTAATTTCATCACGAGCTTGCCGAGCGCAGTTTCGAATGTGTCGGTGTCCGCGGGTCTACTACTAATGCGTGAGATAATTTGGTAAGATAGTGGTATAAACTTGAACGATGGCACAACATCAATGATTTCTTCGATAACGACTCGATTGATTTCAGCCTTGCCTCGATTGTTAAACCACAGCGAGAGCACACGAAATACCATGGCAAGCTCAGCCTGGGGTGACAGACACAATCCTTTGCCGTAACTGTGTAACGCGCCGATCAGAAAATGATTCACAGATGCCTCTACCTTGGAGCGCTCATCCATATCGTGTGCAACTTCTTTGTTTAGGGCAAAGATATGAGCCCGATTCTCGTTTTGCATTCCTTGTTCCATCGTTTGTAGTTCTTGAAGTTCTTCGAGCCGTGCTTGCACCACCTCCTTCCCCGCTAACCACTCACGTGACGTTACACGAGAACTGACTTGCTGGTTCATCGCGGCCATAAAATCGGCGAGCACAAAGTGAGCTTTTGCAGCATCTCGCGCCCTCGCCGAAACAGCTTCAGCTTCTATCGATGTCACGATTTTGGTAGCTTTTTGAAAGTACTGCTCAAGAACGATTTGGGAGCTTTCACAACGCTGAGATGCGATCCACTTGCCGGTCGTAGTAAGTACATTAACCAGTAGCAACTGCAACGGTATAGCTTTATCGACAGATAGCGACGAGTCGTGTAAGTAAGTGGACAGCTCAGAGCATACTTCCTTCCCAGTCCAAATGGCACTTTGGAACTCCTGTTGTTTCCAGAGCAGTTTACCTTTTTGTATTTTCCACTGCATTTTCTCAGAAATGCACAGCATACCGCTCTGATTGAGCTGCTCAAGCTTTAGCAATGATCGATACGCCACCGCTGTCCGTCCTGATTTTCGACCCACCGATGCAAGGTCAAGGTGCAATTTTATCAGTGCTTGCTTGTTGTCTGACGCCTTCGAAACTTGGAGAAGAACTTCTTCAAGTGCTAACAAGCTTTCAGCTTTGTCGAAATCATTTTTAATCTGGTCGTGTCGTTTTTGCCATTGCGCGAGCAAAGGTTGTGCTATCGGTGGTATCTCCGCTACGCCAATTGCTTCGACTCCGGATGAACCAACTCCGTTTTGTTCTATCATGTTACCTACTGAAACCATCTCACTTTCTATCGCACAACACGGTTTTCCAATGTGAGCTGCTATCTCCTCGATTTCTCGAATTGCCCGTAAATGAACCAAAGCGGAGTATGAATCTTTCGTGCTTTCAAACGAGTGTAGGCTCAACCGGACGGAATGTATAATCTGGTCCTTTGCCGTTGCCATCGCGCTTTGTAAGTGTGCAAAATTCTCGTGAGCTATTGCTCGCAAGCCTTCAAATATCATTTGCTGGTGCGACAAACAGTTCGCAATCGATTCCTTTATGCCAGAGCGATCGTTATCTATAGTCGAAAGACCTGGAAGCACCGCTTCCCACTGCATATTCTTCCAGGCAAGTTCGAACTTATGCTGTAAGGCTTGCAAAGAAGGCAAGCCAGGATCCGAATACATAGATCGTCTATCCAACTGTATTGATTGCAAATAACCCTCCAGTAAGTTATTGTATCCCAGTGATCGGAGCGACGCCAGCATTCCGTCCAAAACTCGAGGCGGGTCACAATCAATCATTCCGCCGTCGTACATGTTTGCGTTCGAGAATTGAAGCGATACGTCGTACAGTGGAAGAGTCTTTGCGTACTGACACTCACGATTAAACTTCACCAACTGAGATTGCAACGTCCGTCCATCGTTAACTCCGTAGATCCCGTCATCGTTGCTACTAAAGCCGTGCGCATCAACGAGGATATCGCGAAGAGTATTTGCTACTTCGTCGTTAGTTAGCGAAGACAAGGGGGTAATCTTCCCACCGTTCTCTTTTTCCAACCACATCTCCACATACTGCATGGCTGAATATGGCATTTTGACGCGAATGGCAGCCTTGGCAATGACAAGAAGGTCCACATCAACCATGCATCCGTACGCCAATTCATTGCCATGAGACAATTTTGATATCGACGGTTCCGTTCCCGACGATCGCCTCGGTCCTTTTCTAGTCGGTAGTTGTTGCTCACCTTTGCTGCTACGTCCTACGAATTGAGCCTTCCTTGTCTCACGCAGAAAATTTATGCTATGAATAATGAGCTGAATAACTTGGGGTAGTTGAAACGGAATCATTTTCTGGCTTCGATACTGTTCAACCTTATTTCCATCTCGGATACTTGATTTGTCGCTTTCAGCTCCTGTTAAGACGAATCTGATACCTTGGTTGATTGCTTCCGAAAGCTGCGTAAAATGGCCGATGTTATCAGGCTCCGTTGCGTTCGACCCACTTTCAAGCTTTCCTTTCCATTCAGATTTTCTCAGGATGCTTTCAAGTGCGTACGGCAAGAGGAAAACAGCCATGTCGACTCGCAAAGAAGCCAACGCAGAGCATACCTTCAGCACCGGGTCTGGGCTCTCTTCAGTCAAAAATGAAGCCAATGAGCAAACCCAGGCCTCAAAGCCAAGCTTTCCTGCGGAAGTCCATAGCTCTGTACAGCGTCGCAGCGCGGTCGTTGGCTTTTGTTTGGTACTGCCCAGTGAAGTAGAAGACCAATTCGACGGTGATGATGCTTCAAATGGACACAGAAACGATTTGAGATCGCCGTCCTTGCATCGAGTTAAGACAGCAACACCTTCATCGAGATTAAGAACACTCTTCAACGTCCGTAGCGCCTGCTGTAGCATTGACGAAGTACCCTTTCTAGCCATTCTTTCCTCAAAAATGATAGAGCTAAGGTATACCAGTAAGCTCTCGTGCATCGTAAGAGAGAAAGCTGTCGTCGTCTCTTGCAGCGCCCCTCGATGAAAATGCAGTCGGTGCAAGCGAGACAATTCCCCTTCTTGCTCGGCCGGGCTCAGTTCATACTCGCTTGCGTCTAGAGCGCCTATCTCACCCAAAGCATTTGCTAGACTGGCTATATCCCTATCTCGAGTGTATGTGTTCTTACCGAATGTGCCCGCGGAACTCAGATATAATAATGTGTGAGTCAGCTTTTCGTACAGTCCCCTTGTAGAGAGGGTAGAATCTCGCAGAGTTCGGATGCTAGTGGTCAGAGCTGACAACTGGATATCTGCGGACGACCCCAATGAAGCTTGTGCATGAACCTGGACGTGCCGTCTATCTTCAGTAGAGTTTTTACTCAACGAACTGCTCGGGGGCAGTGGGTCATAAAACTTCATACCACGGGCGCGCATCCTTTGAATAAAAGCTTCGATCTGGCTTTGTGCTTGATTTTGTCTGCCTGTGGTGCTGTCATTAGTTTCGCTCGCTTTTGACAAAACTTTCTGCTGAGTTCCTATAATTAAGCTGTTGAGCTTGTCGAGACTCCCTGATATACCATTTGGTACCAACTCGATGTCTTGAGTAAACTTTCCTAGCCCGCCACCGAAGTCAATGCATACAGCAGAAATCACCCACTCCAGTTGCACCCGATCATCTGCATTCAAACTTAGACTCTTCTGCGAAATGATGCCAAGAGGAGTGACGTCAAAAAAAAACTGCGGCTTCTCGCTAGAGTCTAACAAGATGCCACTAATTTCTTGCACCACAAACCCAACATATTGTCCAAACGTGTCTGCCTTTTTGAGAAAACGCTCACATAATCCGCGGAAAAGACGCGACAATGTACTACCAATTCGTCGCTCATTTTTGGTTGCTAGGTGCTTGATCGCCTGGAAGCATATTGAGAGCAACAAACGTTGCAATATAAAGCTTTCAGCCACTGTATCACAAATCTCGACAGCGAAAGCCTTGAAGCACTCCACTGCATACACAGCTCTAGGAGAAAACAATTCTGCCCTTAGCAAAAGGACGTTAAAGTCGCTGAGCAGATCAGCCACATTCATCAATCTCCAGTCAAACTCGGAGTACTTCTCTTTCATTGCTTTTAGAGCATTCGTCCATAACTCGCCTGGAGTACATCGGTTGTCGTTCATCCCACCAACAATACCCCACACTATAAATCGGGCCAGTTTGCTTACGATGTGTCCAAGATGCGATAACGTGAGAACGCGCACTTGTGCCTGTTGCTCTGCTTTCTCGAGCATGCGGTTACCAAACTCATTCAGCATTGGATCAGGGTACACCAATAAGATAAATGAAAATGCAAACAGATCCGTCGTTAGTTGCTCACCAATCTCTCCAACAAAGATATCATGCTCCTGCTCGTTGCCTTGTTTGTCGAAAAGATAGGTTGCCAGATCATTAACAAAGCCAAAACGACTCGTTTTTACTGCAGAATGTTTTCCATAAACGAAACTATGAAGCACGCCAACTGATAGAATCATGTCTACCTTTGTTGCAAAGTTCAATCTCCGGGCAGCTAAAGCAACCTCCTCATTAAGAAGTGCTGACAGTGGAAACTGCTGCAACAACAACTTTCCATCGGGAAGAGGGTCTACCGGGTTGCTCTTCATCCACGCTGTACTGTCCTCGTCATTAGCCCGAGCAGGTCGACAACTTGTAACAATAAATTCGTGCCACAGACTACAAAAATGATCGTCCAGCAAATCCGAAATGTCTGCGTATCCATAGAACACTGCTATCGCATGTAGACAGATCGAAGTTAATGAAGGAGTTCCGACAGCATACAGTGACGCGTCCATTGATGCCAGTTCAACGCATGCGTTGAGAGCTACGGGAAGTACCATCTGAGATGAGCAAGCGCTCACATACAAACTCAGCAGCACAGATAAGCACAGGTCCATGGACAACCGAGGATTCACAACATCTTGCCCTGTCGACTGAAGCAATACTTCCGAATTGTCAGGCGTTTGCTCCACATTGGCACTAACTTTCTTGAGCGGTACATCGAGCAGAGCTTTCATTTCTGTATAAAAGTGCCGGAAAATGCTTTCGCCGCCTTCAGGATACATATAGTAAACGGACTGAAGACCGCGAGACGCTATGACACGCACACTCGCGTCGCAGTCTGTGAGCCCAGTCATACATGCTTCTTCGAACGCATTAAATTCGTGCGTGTCGAGACGGAAAAATACCTCAAGGCACTGCAGTTCGGCTCTTCGTGCCATGCGCAAATTCGTTTTGGATCCAGCATCAGCCATGGCGTTCAAATGTTTTTTTGCACATTCCACTAAAAGCTTGGGAGGTGATTCACCGTGCTCACACTTGCGTTTTTCATACACAAAACCTGCGATTGCAAGGGCTGATAGCACTTGGGAAAGAAAGATTGACGCTTGACAACTCCCATCGCGGGCAGCCGACAAGTTGCGATGTTCACACATACCTTCCTCTGCGGCGTGATCAATTAGTTTGACGAACGCCTCCAAGCCGTCGTGACTCGTGACACCACAAAGGAGAACAGCGACTGCCAGCACAAAATCGGGGTCAAGTTGGAGATCTTCCAAAGAGTTCTTCACGGCGGAAAGACCGCTATCTTTCTTGAGCAGCAAGATTAAACGAATACACCATAAGCCAACACATTCTTGCGAAACACGGCTAGCAGGACGATCACGAGGGGTATCCTTTTCGTCACTGAATGCATTCATGCCGTATCCACAATACACATCGTTAACATGATATTGTAAATGCAGTTGCCGAGCAGACTCACCCATCATCCATAGCATCGTACTCCTTTTGTGTAGGCTGACTTTGAAGCTGTGGTTGTGACGCATGGCTCGAACTTGATGTCCAGCTAGATTTACTCTGGATCCTCTGGATCGAACGGAAACAGGTGTGCGGCCGAGGCGACAATTGTACCATGGCTTCCGTTGACGTGCCACTAGAACAAGCCAGCGAGACTTCTAGTGTGTTGACAATAGTCGCGATAGCTGAGTCAACTTCTGACGGGGTGCGTATATCAATCGGATCTGCTGATGAATGATGACACCTAGCGAGTGTGTTTTGGCCTTGCGTAGCTAAGATCATTGTGTGGAATCTGCGCAGTATGTGTAGAATGTTCTCTGACATAGCTTGACTATGCTGTGCTTGCTTGATCACGCTTGGCCTCAAATAGTCTGCGACGATACCGAAGTATTGCTTCAACAACGGAAGCACACGAACACAGCTCCTGGCCATGCCAGCTGAACAATTTGCAGCTTCATCAGCATAAAGTGCTGCAAGAACCAGGCCAACCTGTCCATCGATCGGAAAAATACAAACGTATCGTTAACATTGCAAGAACAACCAAGTAAATATAGAGCCGAATATGTATGCTCTTGTAAGAAATCCTTACGTCCAGTGAATTTGCCAGCACTTGCAATCCTTTACTTGGACTGCATCCATCGGACGGGAGACTGCTCGATATTTGCGACAGCAACTCAGAAAACAAGTTGACAACTTCCTTTCCCAAGGCTTGCTCTTTGCTCTTCGAAAGGGATTGAGCACAGACAAAATGGGGTATCGAACAAAAACTACTACTCATAAATATATTTGGATGAGGAGGCAGATTCCCCAACAGACCAGGTGGAACAGCAAGCCGCTCGAAACGATCGTCAAGATTTCTTCCATACGAGCTTGCCCCGTCGAACCAACACGACTCACCCGGATCGACGATATTATCCATTGCTGCTCGAATAGATGGCGAAAATGCAGATGGCATAACCCCGGTGGATGGTGAAAAAGCCATGGAGAGGTATTCCAGTCCATTTTCATGCATGCAAAACGCCACACCAAAGCCATTCATCTCCTCACCGGCAATCCAACCTTCACATTCTTTTTCGCTTCTTGCTGAAAACTTACGGAGCAATTCGGGAGTAAAAATGGTTTCTTGAGTATCCATCTTTGAAGATGTCTGACCAAAGAATGACCGTATGACGGACGCATATACTATCGGCGACACTTCGGTCTGCCAGTCAATTCTTGTGACAGAATTCGCTGCGCTTCCCGTAGCAACCGTATTATTCCTTTGAAATACTTGCACGCGGAGATGGTCAAATACTGATCGAAGTAATCTTATCTGCAGCGATTCATGCCGATTACCGAGAGCATTATTATCGGTGCCAAAAGCACAATGCGTTTGTGGTACTACTGTGGTTGTGCCGGCTCCTACTGGCAGTTGAACAGAACGAAGTAGTGACAGCAAGATACAAATGGATGCCATCGATGTCCTGGCGTAAGGCCTCATGGTGTCTCCTCGAGAAACTGGACCATCAGGCGCTGATTCCCGAAAAGCCGGTAGATTCCACAAATGCATGCTGCTTGCTGCAATAGATTGCATCGAGACAAGTCCAAATGATATACAGCAGTTCAATAGCATCAACACTGCATCGCCTGCTTGGCCTCTCGTCAGGCCTAGTCCCTCCGTAATGCGGGCGTAGGGGAGATCCGGTCGAAGCAAGTTTTGCCACACATTGGCCCAGTGTTCACTCAGGTGGTCATTGAACTCGTCACGAAAGCGTGCCGAAAGTGAGGCCATTTGGATCAAAACATGTAGCGTCAGTGATTGCAGCTTTCCCATTTCTTTAACGACCAACATGTATCCCAGCTTCTGCATCACCATTATTAAGTCGCCAATGCGGTTGGACATGTAGTAATCGCCGTGACGCCGTAAAATGGATAGAAGCAGCAATAACCATGAACCAGAATCATTAGTTTGTTTTGCGTCGATTCGTCTGGACTGAGATGCACGAGAACTGCTTGACAAATACGCAACTGATTGTGTTTGCCGCTGTGACGCAGGTGAAACTGAGCTTGCTGATACGTACTGTGTTTCTGTTCGTGGGCTCTCAAAAATATGCATGGTGACAACTTCCCACGCTAGGTCGGCTGTGGTAAATCTTGGGTGTTTGCTCCCAGCACTAAATTGGTCGGGTAAAGTACCATATTTTTTCGGATCGCCGGTGGCGCTCTGTATCTGCTCCGACACCAAGTGGTCATGGTGGAAGATAATATCGGCAGTACAAGCTAAGCGTCGGATCTCTTGGTCGTCGATCCCCAACGCGTTCCCTAATCTTCGTTCTCGAGCCGAGTTGAAGTGCGTCATCACGAGACTGATTTCTCCTGGACCCATAGCAACATGGACCAGCTTCTTCATCTCACATAACAGCACATTAGGAGACAAAGAGCACATACCCGGCTTAGCAGTCACATTATGCCGATAGAGATCGAGGAATTGCATCACAAACTCTGCAGGGGCGCCCCGTAGTCCGTTCTTCCTATCTCTGTTCGACTTGCAGATAAACTCCAACACTACCACTCCTCGCCGAAGCAATAACGGCGCGATCGCTCCAGAATTCGTCCGCATCATGTCCGTTAGTGTCTCCATTAGCGTTGACGAAATAGAAAGCAGCAAATCTGCTTTGTGCTCCACATTCACAGCTTCGAACCACGCTGTAATCTGCAAAATCACGCTCGTGGTCACAAAACTCAAGTCAAATGGACTGTTTTTCAGCAAAAGTCCAAGGACCCGCGCACGCGTCGTGGCCGTCTGCACGTCTCCTGTCAGTCGGCCACTGTCCAAATCTGGCGAGAAGCTTCTCAATGTTCGCTCTAGAATGCTTCTCCACTCCTCGTAGTCCAGCACGACGCAGTACACTCGATACTGCACCAGCACTTCCACCGTCAACCAAGCTTCTTTATCCACGAGCACCTCCAAGTTCTGGCCAAATGCCACGGGCTTCTGACACTTGATCACGGCCACTGAGAACGTGAATAATTGGCGAATACAGTCGCGACCGTTGGCGTCCAAGTGCAGCATCGGTCCGTCTGCCGTCACGTGCGCCGTCTCCAGCTCCGTGCGTAGATAGTGCCAGTTTTGGAGTGATGCCATCGTTGAACTTGCGCTGGTCTTGCGCTTGCGTTTGCTGGTCACGTCCAGACACGCGCGCATTTCTGTCCTGATGACGTGCAAGAGACGGTGGAGAAGGAACCCCCAGCTCCGCCAGCGATGCACGAGCTGGCGGTGGTGCGCGTCGCTCAGGAACACTTGCAGGTTGGTGATGGCGTCTGATGCGCTCTTGGCGGTCTTGGCGTCGCGCAGGTCGTTGCACAGCGCAGAGAACTGGCGCCACGCTTCATCGCGAGTCGCCATGAGGTGTCACTTGAAAGACGAAATTGAAAGTGCGGAATGCAGTTGAAGCGCGGGGTTGACGAGAGGTTGCGAGGGAGCTGGGGAGCTGGGACGTTGGTGATGTTGCTTGAGGGTGAAGCGGGAGTATAAGAATAAAGAGCTGGTTGGACCATAGGGTCCTTTTGATTTTGTTATGTGCTTTGTACGACTCCGTTTGAAAACGGTAGCGATGTGCACAGTCTCTACGACTCGGAATTAGCTGAGAATGAGCTACGAAACAGCGTGCTATTGATTTTCACGCTTCACCGGCAGATAAGACTGTGGCTTAGCATCGTCTGCCGTATCGTGTCTTGGTTGCGCGAAATCAGCGGTATGATTAGCGGGTAGGGTGGTGGCATCTTGAGCTGTTGATGCGGCAATGTGCTGGGAAGCACGTCCAATATCTCACTAACCGAATATAGAATCTGGAATATATTCCGGCTATATAGACTTTCTTTATATCGAATACTAGTATAGCTTACTCGCATGACACATCCGGCTTCACTTGACACGCTGTTTTTTCGTATTTCAAATTACCAGTACATATTTCATGAAGAAAAGGTGTCCACTTGACACATGTTTGGCCAGCACGCTAAAGTTGTGTTCACCTTCGTAGGTTGAATCGATATGTCAACACAAACAAAAAATGGAAGGGCTCGAACAGCTGTAAAGAGGACAGCAACATGGAAAAAGTCTAGTGCTTTTGCCCACGTTGAACCTTGCTTCATTCAGCAAGAACACGAAGTGGAATCGCGAGATAATACCACGTAGCTGTAAGCATGGTGTCGACGAACCAGGTTGACTGACACGGACCTTATCGTGAGTCCTGGCAAATTCAGCTCTATGCTGACGCTGAGACAAAGACATTTCCAGGGGCTGCCTGGTACCCCGCCTTTCAACCAATTTCATTAGAATGTACTACCTTCTAATGAGATCTGTTGAAAGGCGCATCACTCAACAAATCCAAATGAAATGAGGGTCGATGCAGAATGCTGATACCGCCAGGTATATAATACACGCTTGGAGGTACTTTCGACCTCTCCATTTGTATTTGCAAATGCTGACGCTCAAGACAATTTGCGATTACACAGCTTTTCCAGCTAGAGATTGATGAATATACGTTTGCAAACGTCTACAATTTTAGAGAAAATGCTTTCGCCACTGCCGTAATATAACGTCTCGCTGGAATTTATAGATGCTACATGACCGACGTGGACATTGATAACCCACGACCACTAGCTCTCAACAATTTTCCGATCGGCGTCCGCTTTATCCTCTAGTATTATTGCGGTGCTTTCTACACAAGAACATGAGGGCGAACTGCGTGTCCGATGCTGCCAACAAGAAGCAATTTAAGACGTCTTTTCGGCTGCAATTGTATTAGCAATGAATCGGAGAAGCAAAGGATACAAATTTTACAGATCTATCCCTGACACCTCTTATAATGGTTCTATGACCGTCGCTTATCGATCCGTCGTCAACGGATATGCGGTACACAAAACACAATAATTAACTTGGCAAGCATTGATCACCAACGTACCGGTTTCAGATCGAGTATCTGGGTGCCTCAAGCAGAAACTATCTTGCGCGACAACGAACGACCCATGCAAAACGCTCTTGGAGTCGATGGAGTGCCTAAAAGCGCAGGGTGAGCGATATATTACGCCCGTTAGACCATCACCGCTACATGCACCCTGTGGCACATGGTAATGATACGGTTCAACGGTCCACCTTCAAAGTGGATATTCTGCTGCTTCCAAGCCAGCTGGGAGAATCACCACACAAGCAGAAGTAATCGTATATGTAGTGTTACGCCAGGCCCCTCAGCATGTATCCATGCGTTGTATCCGTCTCAAGTTTGAGTCAGAGTCAGAGTCAGAGTCGCAGTAAGGCAGTAGCAATTCGCTCTTTCTTGAGTGTTGTTGTTCCCTGACATGGAATCTATCCAAAATATGTATACGCCAGTGCGTCTGTCATTGTAAGGTCCTCGTCGCGTGGTCGTTATCATTGGAATTGAATATGTTATTGAACAGTGGACCAAGGTTTGATCAATACAGACTCTACGCTTTCTGACTAGCTTACATCGCTGCATGTGCCTACAGAAGTGTGTAGTGTTTTTTAAGACTCGTTCGACAAGTTAGTTTGAAGATCAGGGCTCTGTGTTGGATGAGTATTCGAAGACTAATTATTGTGTTATCGTTGATGACATGTCGCTAGCCCCTGCCAGCTTTTATATTGCAGACTGCAACAACCCGAGTTAATTTTTACGAGCAAACGACCAAATACATATCATGATATGTCGCGAGTCCATCGTGCCACTATCAGTACATTTTGACCGTTCTGTGTCTGTGATTCGGTACGATACTGCGACTCGTTAGCAAAGCGAGGAGTACAATGCGTGACCTTAAATGTGGCGCAATCACGTCAACCTTTCCGTGTTAACAGCCGTGCGCACTATCAAAAAGAGTTGAGCTTGTAACATTCATCAATGCGCGCATATACGGTCGTAATAGAAGTCATTGAGTCTTGCATTAGCACTAAGCAACAGGTACCAATACGTCATGTCGACCACTATTTGACTCTCTGAAGTCGATGTAAAATCTTTGCACAACTGCGACCATGTTATGGGTAGCCTGGTCGCAGTTGTGCAAAGATTTTACATCGACTTCTCACTGAGCTATACTGTTCATATTGCAATAGACAGGAAACTTTCAAGTCAAACACGCGAATTATAAGAGCGAAAAAGGCCTCATTGAGTAGATCGGCCCATATGTTCCACCCGCAATAACCTCAAAACACTCTCGGCCCTCGCATCTGCTTCAAAGTCTTAATTTTCATGTATCTGAAATGTCTGCATTCGTTTATCGCTTCCCCGTTCCGCTTACGAAACCCTCAGCGATTCCCAACCGAATAGCAGCAAACAAGTCAGACTACCCCAACACCAACGAGCCGCCAAATATGAAGCCTGAGTCGCGTGCATCGGCTGCGTCTACTGCAGGCCAAGCAACACACCGCCACTGCTACCGTCTTGGTTGGGCAGGTACGTGACATTGCGCGACTTGGCAAGCGTCTCCGCAATCTCGCGGGCGGCGTCAATACGCTGCACCTCAATGAAACCAGTGCCGCTCTTGGCGACAGCGTCAGAGACCAAACGAGCGGCCTCTGACTCACCCTCGGCCTTAATGACTGTGGCCTTCCGCTCCTGCTCCGAGCGCATGACCACGAATTTTTGGCGCTCCGCATCCTGCTGCGCAACTTGCTTCGACTCGACGGCACGAGTGAACTCTGGGCCGTACTCAAGGTGCGTGAGCGACACGTCGTCCAGCAGCAGGTAAAAGTTGCGGCAACGGTCGTTCATCTCCTTCGCAATCTGCTGCGACACTTGGTCACGGCGAGCCAAGAGCTCCACAGCATCATACTGCGCCACGATCGACTTGAGTACTTCGTTCCCCACCGACGGCAAGATCCGGTCCGCATAGTCCGCGCCGTACTCGGCGTAAATGTGCGAGAGCTTCTCGGCATTCGGTCGGTACAAGCAACGCAGCGAGATATTGACGTTCTGCAGGTCTTTCGTGCCCGTGCGCGAACTAATGAGCCGGTAGTTCGAGCGCACGTCCAAGATCGTCGGGTACTGGAAAAACGGGATCTTAAAGTGCGTGCCTTCGCCCACGGACTTGTCCAGAATACCGTCTTTCCGGTCAAAGATCACGGCTCGATGGCCACCGTCGACTGTATCAATTATCACAGGATATAAAATGTCAGAAACACAAAGGCCGAGTTCTACTTAATTCCCTCCCCTGCTCTCGTATTACTGCAAATATTGAGCTCACAAGACACCAAAAGGGTGCAAGAAAGAGTGCAATATGCAGGTAAGATCGAGACGCACCATCGTAGATACACTCCTGCAAGCAGAAGCTGCCGATACCGACGGTAGCGCTAATGCCGGCGACGCGATTGAAGAATTTTGCGGCCGTGTTCATCTGTTCGCTTGTTCGGTGGCTCCGGGGAACTTGGTACACTGAGTGGTGTGCCACTGAGTGGTGGACCGGATCCCTGTGAGAAACGATGCACGATGATAAATAACATTGTAGAGGCTCGGTTTTATTCTCGTCAGCAAAACGACGAGATGGGCCGGCGTGATTTTTATTCCCTACCGTCTTTTGTGATTGACCGAGCATTGGGCATCTGAAACTGACATCAATAGGCGTTGTAGTACCTACAGTCTGCCCATGATCTTGCGAATAGCTTGAGCTGGGTTCAGTCCCTTTGGACATGTGTGCGTGCAGCTCATGATAGTACGGCAGCGGTAGAGCTTAAATGCATCATCGATCGCATGCAGCCGCTCGGTTGTGTGGCCATCGCGTGAATCCTCGATCCAGCGGAACGCCTGTAATAGAGCTGCTGGGCCGAGGTACTTGTCCTGGCTCCACCAGTAGCTTGGGCACGCCGTACTGCAGCATGCGCAAAGAATACATTCATAGAGACCATCCAGCTTCTTGCGGTCCTCAATTGACTGCAGATGCTCCACTCCGGTTCCTTTCGGCTTAACAGAATGGAGCCATGGCTTGATCGATGCGTACTGGTCAAAGAAATTGCTCATGTCCGTCACAAGATCACGCACAACAAACATGTGTGGCAATGGGTAGATCTTGACCACGTCCTTGTTCTTCTTAATAGGACTCACGCACGCAAGCGCGTTTCTTCCGTCAATGTTCATCGCACACGAGCCACAAATGGCTTCGCGGCATGAGCGTCGGAAGGCCAGAGTCGGGTCCTGCTCGTTCTTGATCTTGAAAATCGCGTCTAGTACCATAGGACCACACTCGTTCAGATCTACTGGATACGTGTTCTCGTGCGGCTTTTCCTTGGTCTCGGGATTCCAGCGGTAGATTTTAAAATACTTGATATTCGTTGGTTTCTCGACCACTGTCTTGAGATTCGAGTGCGAGTTCTGGGCTAATACACTCAGCGCACGACGATTCATGCCTCGCAAGTAGTTATTACCCAGGTACATCATGCTTTTGTTGTCTTTCCTTCTCTCCAAGAAGCGGTTGGGAAAAAGTGGCCAACGTTGAAGTGGACAGGTATCATAACCCACATTCGACCATCTTTCTGTATATCAAGTATACTAGGGTTCTCTCAAACCTAGACTTCTCCTATTTACGACATATTCCAACCACAAATAACATAAAAATGAAAATCCGGTACAACCTAACCCAACAAAAAGTCGCCAAAAACACTTTTTCCAGACTGCCAAATAACTGACACCATGCCAGGCTCGAACAAGGTGGCCGACATCCTGCACAAGACGGTGACGGGCGGTCTCGTGCTGATCACGGTCGTTACACTCGCCGACGTGACGCGTGGCTTCGGTGTGCTGGTCAAGCGCAACGTCGACCGACGGGCGGCGCACGCAGCCACACAGCAGCAGGAGCCGAGCAACGTCGACCACAGGGACTAAAAGCCGGTTCGAACAAGGGGACGTCAGGATCCGAGACAGCTTCGAGATGGTTTTGTAATCCGTCTCGTTTGTAGCTATGACGCTGTTCTACTACTGAATGCAAATTGTCGTATTGGGGCGTGAGCTCCTTGTACTCGTTCCTGTGTTATACCGCATAAGCACGTTTCGCTCCGTGCAAGTCGACTTTGCCACGTCCACCTATAATCTGGTGAGCACTTCATCCTACAAGCGTGACACCGTCTTGGCTAGAGTGTTGAGCTCGTCCACTTTGGAGCTCACGGAAGCGCTTAGCGATGATAAATCTGTGTCTTTGGTTTTGTTGGACATCTGTCAAGCGCCAAGCGACTGCCCACCTCCAGCCATGTTCCTATTAACGCAGCATCGGTCTCTTCATTATTTTCACAAGCTCTCAAAAGCGTCACATCTACCGTTCTGCGTCCATTCTGCGACCGCCTTAAAAGTCACTCACACTTTTTGGCAACTACATGAAGGTTGCACGACTTGCCCGTATTGCGCTTAGCTCGCGATGATTGCCAAATGGCTGCTGTTTACTCTTTCAGAGAGTTAGTTGTCGCGTCATTCTCTATCGCTCACCTGCCAATCGGGCCTACTGCGCTATGTGGGCACATGTGTATTGTGTGTATGTGGGATCGTCAGTCGTGACGAAGACTGTCGCTTCCACCAAATGAAACACAGCCGATTGTCACGGTAAGCTGAAGCCTACTTTCAGGTAGTCTTAAGCGGTATTCGGGTGTGCAGGCTCAGTCGGTGCTGGCACATGCGACTTCGATGCAAGGGGTGAATACGGCTTTTTGTAAACAAGGATGCTTTCCAGGACCCTAAGGATGCTTTCCAGGAACCCTCGTTACTGGCAATCTTGCATGTTAGTACGTCGCATACTGATTTGCTTGTCGAGATGGAATCGGATATCGGCGACTGTGGTGATCGTTATGGTCGGTATATCCCATGGCATGGCTCGACGCTGAGCTTTTAAGGTCCGCAGTGAGCATTGTGTCCATTCACGCTCGCCTTTTCGTCCGTAATTAAATGGTAGTGGTCGAGGCATTTGTAAGCATCAGCATTGCAATATTGCTCGCTAGAAAGACCGAAGCGCATCCTCACGCAAGTCTCGGATTTGTTGCGAAGCGAATCGGCTTCAGCTTCAGAAACTCAGGGCTCCCTTTATCGACACTCTCACAGGTATTGACGTCGTGTGCTACTCAGTCAGATAGACTCATCAGGTAGCTGCTGCTGTCACGCTCGATCATGGCGTACTCATGACAGGCTGGGTGAGAAGATATTCCGCTCATGTCGTGGCTTCTTCATATTTTTAGCCCTCGGACAGCTTGCAACTGGGACATGCTTCGGTGTACACGACAAACAGCGGTGTGCTCGACGTTGCACCATAAAGTGGCTTAACACTCACCAAGGTCAACCTCCGGCACCCTTATGAACGTTTCTGCTGGTGTCAACTGTCTTCGAAATCCGTTTCTGAGCAAACGCATTGCGTGGTCGTGTTGGTCGCTTCGTGGATTTCTTGACGCTAATGCGATCCCTACTGAGCAAATTATTTGCTTACTGAGGCGTAGGTGTGACTCATTGACGCAACAATGAAGACCAGGAGCGACTGCTTTTGCCGGTGCTACAACCGATGCCACCGATATCACGTTGGCCCGTTTTGCAATGACTCTTTTCCATCTATCCACAACAACAGGTCGTTAGATCGCCCGAAAACTTGTGCTTTATCAAGCGTAAGAAATCCTATACAGTATATTCAGCCCGTGGCCAATCGTTCGGCTCCCTACGCAATCCAACGAACAGACACTCGCTGCAATGGACTTCAAGTATCGATCTCCTGCGATCCACCCCATGGCGCGACAATAAACTCATCGTATACGTTGCCGTTCTCGTTGAGCACAAACTGAGCATGCATGTTGCTCGGGCTCGAAGAGATGCGTAGATACCCGTACGCATTTACGTGACGAAGACTCCAATTCCCGTACTTCGAGGAAAAACCTTCCGGTCCCAAGGGGAATCCCGCATTGCCTATGACGACGTGTATCGTGCCTTTTCCGTCATCCACACACTTTTTGCGATACAGAGGGCAACTACGCTCGTAAGAATGTTCATGGCCAACCTATCGGAGAAGCTTAGCTCAAGCTCTTTACGGTCGAAGTATCAACAAACAAACAACGCACCATCATCAGGTTAACACCGTGATTGTAGACCAGGTCTTCGACTTCATCTTGAAATGCATAGGATACATTCATATCGGACTCAATGTCCATCTGCGTTGTGTACTAGACGGCAGAGACAATAAAGGTGAGTCGACCGGCAGTATCCAGTAAAGTACGATCAAGTTGTCATACCATCATGCGATGCGCTGTTAGCACTACCCATGGGGTGACACTACGATCCACAAGCTCCAAGTCGTGCTGAAGCCATTCGTATTGCTCCGATCCTCGAGTCCAGTTGTGCTCGGTCGACATTTGGATCACATGAACACCTCCATAATTGAAGCTGTACCAATAAATCCAGTTACCCGTCTTCGGGGCTTCCAGTTTATACACAACATTAGCATACTCCCTCCCCCACCTTACGCAAAAAGCAAGAGCGTTAATATTACCATGCCACCGATGGTGCATTGGGACCCCACACTCTCCAGCCGAATCGACACCAAAGTTTCCCCACGATGGGTTAAAGCTACCTCCATACGGCAGCATGCCTCCGCTCAGGTCTCGCTCTCCGCCTGTAACGTAGTCATATTCATCTGCAAAGGCGGGTAGAACATAGTGGAATATATGAGGCTATGCCGTACGTAATACGTGGACTCATGGACACGTACGGTTTCCAATGCCCACCATGTATGGCCTACCACGAGCATCCATGCACACAAAAAGACAACGAGACACCGTTTGCAATCACCCCAAAACATTAACGTCGCGGCCAGCTAAGAGACGTACACTCTGGTTGCGTAGGGCTCGATCATATGGAAGAATTGATCCCAAATGTAGCCAATCGATCGAGCATAACTGAAAGAAAGTCACGTTAACGTACGAATGAGTCACTAGCAACATTACCTGTAGTGCGTGACCCGTACCTGATATCACCAAAGTGCAGCAAAAACGAATCATATCCTCTTCCCACCACATCCTCGTAAACTCTGCTAGCAGTTGACGCTGAACCAGGCGCAGAATACGCACCCATGTCTGCGTACGCGATAAACTTAGCATACTTCGAGTCTCTCCGAGGCCGCGACTTGAATTGCTTCACACCACTCAAGCTGTGCTTCTCGTGGCCGTACTGATAGTAGTAGTACGTATCTGGCTTCAAGTTTGTCATAATCACCGTATGCATGTAGCCAGGGTCACGAAAAGCAAGTTGTCCAGTAGTGTTCGCAGGGGCGTGACACCTTCAGCATCCAACGTTAGTACCATGATATCAACACTGCCTTCTCTCTCTTCTTATAACCTTCACCAATATCAACACTCACATATCGTCAGCGCTGTAGGTCGTCGACGTCCCCGTTGCATCGAACACAAGATCCTGCACCTCCTCTCCATACTTGACCATGGGCGTGTCCGAACTCCCAGAATTAAACAAAATTGCCATTGCCGTCTCATCATTTGTAAGACTTAAGTGGCCGTGCTTGGGTGTCTCAAATGGCTCCGCCATCCCAACCTCCACCTTTGCAAGAGCCCGAAACGAGTCTCGCTGCTCGTCATAAGTGTAATAAATTGCCGTGTAGTTGCAGCGAAGCATATAGAGCCCCGAGAACCGGACGGAGTGGTCGGTCTCGTTGCTGTCACTCGGGCGCCTTTTCATCAAGAAATCTTCGTCCCCCGTCGTCGGCCCACAGCTCAACGTCACATAGTCTTGACTCGTCAGCTCCACAGCTTCTTCACCCTTCCAGGACACAACCAGTTCTTCGCCATCTTCAAGTAACTGGGGGTACGTTGTGAGCCTGAATCCACTTCCCCCATCAGCCAATGGACTCAGTCTATCGCTGATATTGACGACGCGCCTCGTCTCCAGCGTTTTGTACGGCAGCTCTGGCGTCGCCAAAAAGACGAACATCGCTACGCTACATAGAGAGATACACACAGCAATCGCCACGCGCTTTTTCAGTGATAACTGTGACCCCCGCGTCTTGTTCTCGTCCGCCAGCGTATCCCGGTTACGGTTCATTTTGAAGTGGGTGAGCAAAGCGTTTGCTGTTGAAAACAAGTGTGCTATGAGTGGTGGAAATATCGAGCATTATGATGATGGAGTTTTGACCAATGGACGACACGCCTTCATGCCATCGACCTGCCACCTCAAAGGATAACCCGAAGGATGGTCGAGATCATCCTGGACCCGAGCATCCGTGACTGGGTCGTGCTGCCCATGATCATCATCTTTGGGTGCTCCGCCATGGTGCGACACTATGTCACGCTGCTGCTGAAGAGTGAGAAGATGGCGAGTGTCGAGCAGCTCCTGCCCATGTAGGAAGCTTTTCGTGCGATCGTACTTAGTGGTACAGCAGGTTTGATATACTGGAAAGTGACCTCACAATGGAATGGTGCAATCTTTTCGTGACAGGAACATGGTCAAACGCGCGCAGATTACACGTGTTAATTCCAAGTTCATTGCCCCCGATGCCTTTGCAGTGCGCAAGGTGCGGAGAAGATCGAGGCATCGAAATGATGGGGATCGTGAATGCTGTTGAAAGAAGAGTAACGCTCGCCTTTTGTTGGTCGTGCACTGTTGCAGCATTATTTTACAGCGTCTCAGAAGAAGGACGGCAGAAAGGGTGCACTGCGCGAGAAGGTTAAGAGCGAGGCGATGAACCAGATGATGAACCCCAATAGCATGCTGGAGATGATGAAGGGCAACATGACCTTTATGGTGTCCAACTTTGTCATGATGGGACTCATGAGCTACTTTTTTGGCGGCTTCGTGTTGGGTACGTTAGCTGTGGAAGTATTGGACGTCATTTGGCCTTTTATACCGACTTTATTGTGCTTTGTTTTTCTCTTTCTTTGACTGTAGCAAAGGTTCCATTCTCGCTGACGCAGAAATTCAAAATGATGCTGCAACGCGGCATTGAGCTCAAGTAAGGAGGCGTCCATTGTAGTTTAATTGCGTGCGATTTGATTGTATGGTTCTTACCACTAGCTGCTGTTGTTCTTGTTTTACGGGGATAGCACGCTGGACGTGTCGTACGTGTCGTCGGTGTCCTGGTACTTCCTCGTAAGCTTTGGCATGCGCGGGTTTCTCTCGCTTGTACTTGGTGAAATGAGTGGTACGTTTTGCGCGTTTAATCGGTGAACTTAGAGCAACAAGGGACTGATGTTTCGATTTCTTGCTCGCACTGTGTAGCAAGCGACGACGCCAAGGCCATGCAGATGCAGATGGGAATGAATGCGGGTCCTAATATGACTTTTGATGCGCCTAAAGCGTATAAACAGGAACGCGTGAGTCTCCGCCTGCACAACCATGAGTGGGAACTAGAATACGCGGAGAAGAAGCTTTTGGGCGAGCCCATTCCGGAGAAGTCCAAGTCGTTCGCGGCGTCGTCATCTTACAGCTCAACGACCATCACCACGGAAAAGCGATCGTCCAAGTACACGAAGGTTTCAAAGAAAAAGTAGCGGTCATCCAAGTCCACGATCGTTTCTAAGAGAAAGTACCAGTCGTCCGAGTTTACAATCATTTCTAAAAGAGAGGAGTGGTCGTCCGAGTTTACAAACGTTTCTAGAAGACACTCGTGGCAATGAGCACTTTTTATCTCGTCGAAATCAAGTGCTTTTTTGTTGCAGCTCCTGCTTCAGTGGTCGATACGAAATCTTGTAGGAATCATTAAAAAAGTTGACAAGGCACTAAATTCCTTCGAAATGGACGTCATCCGCAAGTATCTAAAGGTGCGTCTTCGTCCTCCAAATGCCTATTACGGACACTTCCCGATCCTCTTACTAATTCTTTACTCGCATCTATAGACGGAGCTGCCGCGCTACCTCAAGGGGCTGCCCCTACCCCGCACGTTTTCAGGCTTCCTGAAGCTCAAGCAGGCTGACTGGATGTACCTGGCGCCGCTACTCATCACGGTGACGGTGTTGGCGCTGACGCTGTTTACCGGTAAGGGAAACTCGAAGCCTGGGCGGGTAAACCGGAAGGTGCAGCTGGACAAGGAGAAGGTCGTGGACTTTATGTCGGTGCCGGACGTCGAGGACGTGATCAAGGCCAAGGGCAAGTGCACGGTCTGTCGCTGCTGGAAGTCCAAGAAGTTCCCCCTGTGTGACGGCTCCCACGTGAAGCACAACAAAGAGACGGGGGACAATGTCGGACCCCTTGTGCTCACAGCCAAGAAAGCCTAGGTCGCGTTGACTGGACGGATCAGTTAGCTGGTTACGTCTGCTGCTCTTCTATGTGCCTACTGGGTGCCCCCTTTGGGTAAAAGTTAACATGGTCCATTCCTAATTGGTCTCGAGTCGTGATACTCTACACCCCGCACCATTATACTTTGTGTTTTTATGCAGTCGTTCTCAGAGTTTATGCAGTCAGAAACTGTCCAATGTTTGATATACAATATCTAACGATTAATACTTGTAGCACGCACAGCTACCATGACTGATAGGCCAGGCAAGAATGGTTGCCATAACTGCGTTGTTACCATGAGCAGGGGCATTAGATAGCAGAGGATGAGAGGCCGGGCTCCAGCGTTATCGTGGCCAACGGAAGTAGGCGTAAGCTAATCCGTGCGCACCGTTCGGGTATTTCTTTCACTATGTAACGCCCTTGTCAAAGGGCCACATCTCCAATAAGCCTTCACCGTCGAAATGCTACAAAATGAGCCGTCAGCTCATCAATCTCACAACGTCATCCCATCCTGCGCTTCGACAACTACGAGCCAATAGCAGCAAAATTTGCACCTCGCGAGCTTTCATCAAACTATTCGAAGCGAGTGTTCACCGACTACAGGGGCCAAATCCGACCAACACACGGTGCTACTAGGACATCAGCTGTTACGTCTTGAAAACGCGTTAGTTACGAATGCACGAACACGTCCGTTGAACCATCGACTCGATTATAAGCGCACGTGTACTACCAGTAGCGGCAGTTCACCCATGAATGCGAAAACATTTGCAGATAGTTCGTTCAGCTTGAGTTGTACCCGCGGCATGCGGGATGACGCGATTACGCACCATATTTTTAGTAAGGGAAATGAAAAATACTCCATTTAATCACAAATTAAAAATGCCCCAGGCAATTGGAAAATAAGAAAGGCCACGACTAGGGGCACGCCCCACTTTTGCTACGGGCACCCCCCGTCTAAATAATAACATCCAATCAAAGTTAATAATGCAGAATAATGTATGTACAGTACAGTACAGTTGTATGTAGATGCCCCCATCTGGATTGCTGGAGATGATTAGCCAAGGGTTGTGGAGCTTAAGGAAGGAAATACTTCCTCCTGCAAAAGAAAGAGAACCTTTTCCCAAAGACCCGTCCTGGCCGCGCAATTGTGTCTGAGTCCCCGCACACTTATACAATGCGACAGAAAACACCAGAAAAGAACACACATCAGCTCCTTGTTGAAATAGAAACGCCTCGGCATGCTGTTTCAGAAAAGTGTTCTGTAGCTCAGCCGGTTTGGTATAGCAGTGCCAAACCAAAGGTCTGGTTCGATACCGGTGCGGGTGTACAAACAAGAAAGTTAAGCCTTTGGGTCCTGGTGTTTGGTTTTCACCAGCGCTGTTCTGCCAGGCAGTGACGTCCCCCACTTTAGGTACGCTTAGGTGTTTAGTAACACACGACCAGAATTAAAAACGTACGACTAGACGATTAGTAATGCGCGACAAGACGGTTAGTAATGCGCGACGAGACGATTAGTAATGCGCGTATAGGCGATTAGTAATGCACGACAAGACGATTAGTAATGCGCATATAGGCGATTACTAACGTATAGGCAGAAGAATCCAGCAGGCTTAAAGAAGCAACTGGAGCTTATAAACTAAGGACCTAAATATATTCACTTTGCATTTTGCCTACCAAAACAAAGATCGATCACTTCCTTTACACCGGACACACGAAATGGCGGACGAGGTCCGAGAGAGGGACCACCGTCGCTGAAACAGCTCCAACCTCCACCTGCCGCTCTCATTGGAACCAGTTTTCCTTCCAGGAACGAGATGGAAACAGCCTTGAACGGTTTTGCGGCTACCTAAGGGTATGCCATCGTCGTCTCCAAATCGAAGAAAACGAGGAGGGGTCTGCAACAGGTCTACTACAAGTGCGATCGTGGAGGGGCCTAAAGAACAGTCATAACCTCAGCGACGGTGAAAGGAAGCGACGGACTTCCAGCAGGTTATTGGGATGCCCGTTCAAGGGGAGCGGTGATACCAAAGCGGATGGATTATGGACCTTCGGCATCATCACTGCCGACCTCAACCACAAATCTTCTCCTCATCCTGCCAGGCACTCAACCCACCAGAAGCTCTCGGTAGAGCAGGTTGCAGTTGTTAAGGGGCTGCTTAACGCAGCGATGCCTCCACGAATCATCCAGAATCAGTTGGAAGTGACACATGGCGTGAAGGTTCCCATGAAGAAGTTGTACAACACCGTCCAGAAGCTGATAAAGAAGGAGTTGGACGGAAAGAGCCCGATCGAAGTGATGGTCACCCTTTTCAGGGATGAGGCCTATGAAATAGAACTCGTTTTGGACGATGATGGACGTGTTACCCATTGCTTTTTTTGCACACCCGGCAATGGTAGAGTGAATGAGACTCAATCACGACTTGTTAGGCTTGGATTCTACATACAAGAACAACAAATACCGTCTGTCTCTCATGCACGTCGTCGGTTCCACCGCATTGCACACCACGTTCTCTGCGGACTTCTTCTTTATGAAGAATGAGAATGAAGAGTCGTACAGTACTGCTGTTGGGTTCCTGCACAAGCTCTTCCACATCAATGCTTTTCCAAAAGTCTTAGCCGTTGATCAAGAGCTTGACCTGATCTCGGCGTTGCAATATCAGTTTTCTGAGTCCTCTATTCTGTTGTGTGTGTGGCATATTGAGAAGAACGTCACCAAGAATTGCAAGGGCATACTTGGCAGCTATCATGCACAGTTCATGAAAGACTGAGCAGAGGTAAGAAGTTCTTATTGTTTTTTTGCAGCTTGGACAAAACCAATGATCCATCTCGATGATATTTATTCACTATCTCAGATCGTGCATGCAGGGATAGAAGATCGTTTTATGGAACTCTGGTCCAGTTTCCAGACGCGCTACCAAACGTACTATGAAGCGCTTAAATATCTAGGCGACACGTGGATCTCTCCCCACAAGGAAAGGTTTGTCGCGGCATGGACCAACAACGTCATGCACTTTGGGCATGCCGTTATTTCACGTGGTGAAAGTGCTCACAGCCGGCTGAAACGTACCTGGGCACGAGCATGCTTGATCTGTTGCAATGCTGCAAGCGAAGTAAGGTGTCGATCGAAGTTTTTCTGACGGATTACCTTGCGAAACGCGCCAGCGACCAGATGCAGACCCCTCTGTTTGTACCCTTCCCCGAAGACGGATATCTTTCAGAACGTCTCAAAAGCGTTTGAAAATTTTTTTGAGCAAAGTCAACGAGAAGGCAAGTTAAAGATGTGATGAAGTTGACAAAAACAAGTTCAGTATCTCTTTTTTTACTTTTATTTTTGTTTGGAGCTGGCATTAGCGCGCAGACCAGTCCAAGCTAATGAAAAAAGCCATGCTACCATGCGTTCACGACAGTATGGGGTATGCCATGCCAGCACCGGCTCAGAGAGTTGATCAGCGAGGATACGCAATTGAATTTAAACGATTTCCATCTTCACTGGCACGTTGTGGAACGTATATCGCTTTGCCCTGGAGCTATAATGAGACCAAGCTCATTTTCCTGTTTTGTTGAAGAAAGTAGCCAAGAACATGGCACCGTAGCAACGTCAACAACAGAGGGAAACTATTCAGCATCTCCACAATCTATCGCAGCGGTTTCCCTGTCCGATCAAGGAACCAAGAGTTGTGAGGACAAAGGGAAGCCCAAACACCTTGACGAAAAGAAATACGTCTGAGTTTGATTACGTGGAACAACAGCGGAAGCATGGAAGAAAAGTGCAGCGCTTGCGGGGGCGCCGGTCACCGCAAAACATCGAAAAACTGTACAGCTCAAAGCGCGCCTTCCACGTTTTCATCCGAACTTCGAGGACCAACCGACGGACCATCACAAGGAACCTCCGTTTTCAGCATTCCGTCCGCACAGTTTCCCATGGCTCCAACCGCTCTTGCTCCTCATTCTGGGTTTCAACTTCCGGGTAGATATCAGATTTTGGCATCTGCAGCGGATGAAAGCTGGTTTCTGGCACCTTTGGGGGTAAATCCTCGGCCTGGCACGGTCGGCAGCGGTGGACTTGGGGATGTCAAACATCACGATGGTAGAGATCGAACTGGCGACAGATAAAGTTGCTGATAGTGCTTGTCAATGTCTCCGTGTATATTTTTATAGGACTCTTCAATAACCTTTGTAGTTATTACTAGTCGTTGTTATTATTTTCGATGGGTGGGTGTGACCGTAGCAAAAATGGGGTGTGCCCCTGGTCGTGGCCTAAAAAATGCCCCACGTCCTGATATACTCAAGTTAACGTGGCAAACATCTACCGACATTGTGATTTGATGAAGAGCTTGACCCATTATAATCACCATTCACAAGCAATATGCTGATACGTCTGACTTACTAAAACAGATGAGTCCTTGAATACGGTCACATGAATATTCACCGTGACAGAGTGAACTTATGCTATGCTCGCGTATCAAAGCTATTTTCGTCAATACATATATGCAAAGGGCAAAAGGCTGGCATATATGGTGGATTGAGTTAATATTCGACCAATTCAAAAGTCTTTGTGCAATGTTATTACATATTGAACTCTCCACGCCCAGCGTTCTGTTCTTGGAGTTTATAGTCATTAATAGCACCGGTGAATTCCTGCACTAGTACTTAAATGTCCAACAGCACTGATACCAGTTTCATATTTTTGCTTTGTATCGTACCTTCATATTGGACACAGCCTTGCGCACGCGCCAATTTAAGACGGTACTATCATCCCTAAATCAGACTAATTGACATGTCGGATTCACAGAGTTACGGTGTCAATCCAAAACGTCCGGACAAAACCAATAAAACAACGTTTTCGTACAATAAACTGACAAACAACTTCGATAGACTATGCGTGAGGCATCATTGCACCTCTCCTGCTTGCAATAAATCTGCTGTCGAAGAAGTCTGAAAGCATTCGAATAAAAATAGGAGCTAAATAGATCGAGTGGATTCATGATAGTATACTTCCTTAGTAAAATATGCTTAGGGAACTGTATCAAATAAGCCAGAGCGAATTCCGATCCTAAAAGTAATACAACTAAAACAACAGCACTACAACAGCACTGCTGCACCAACATCAACAGTAAAAGTAGCAACATCAAGAACACTAACAGCAGTAGCACGGCAGCAGCAGCTCAAATAACAGCAACAGCTACACCAGTACCAACAACAACAAGAGCAGTAGCGACAACAACAACAGTAGCATCAGTAATACAAGCCACAACGACACCAGCAACAGAAACAGGAGCAACTGATACAACAGAAAACTACGATAATAATAATAATAATAATGATGATAATAATAATAATAATAATAATAATGATAATAATAATAATGATAATAATAATGATAATAATGATGATAGTAATATTTAGCATTAGGAAACTATAATAAAAATTAATAATAATAACATTAACAAAATTAGTACCGACTGTCCACGCGATATTCTCGGCCGACGATATGAGGACGCGTTTACGTTGTCCCTTTGCCGTCTTCGCCCGAAACTGGTGGCTACGGGCACAGCGTACCTACAGCAGAACTTCCTCCGCTGCTCCCCATTCAGGGCGGGGTTTGAGCACGGCCGTAAAATTGTTTTTATGAAATGATCAAAGATGTGGGCTATTATGTGTGCAAAGTTAACTTGATTATACCAGGACGTGGGGCATAATTTTGTTTTCCAATATATCTGAGGCATTCTTTTTAGGGAGTTGATATAATCACCCCCCCCCCCTTTTCCTTTAATTCACACCCTTTGTCAAACCTAATATTCACACCTTTCCTGCCAAGCCTGATATTCGCACCCTTTTGCCATACCAGTTGTTTCATCTCTTTCCCCCTATTCTTTCTCATGTAAACCAACCAGAAGAATTTCTTTGTTATATTCGTACTTCATTACACACCCTTCTCCTATAATATGTTTCGTTTGATAGGAGAGCTCCTTTAAGGGCCCCGTGAGATGGTTCTTGTGTTTAAAACTATTGTACGTTAAAAGACACAATTCAGGGGTGTATGTTTGCCCATTCGTGTAATATTGGAAGGGGTTATCATGAATAGATATAATAACGTCATTATCGTGGTCATCACCATGTAGCCCGCAAATTAATAGTACATATCACAAAAATTCTTCCACAGTTATGGCTTCTGTACCATAACAGTAGAATAATCCCATACCTACAACTGTTATGGATCCTCAGCCTTCTAAATTGTCCGTCCGGTACTCCTCCGTACCGCCCACAGTCAGTCTGGACTAAACATATTGTAAAAAATGTAATCGGTTTTTATGTGATTCGGATACACAAAGCAGCTGCAAAGTCATTGCTGTAATCATTACGCCTAATTACGTCATTGTGCTCAGATTGGGCAACTCTCGCGGTGGGGCTGCGGAACAAATGCACGATCGAGAAATCTTGTTAATACATTTTAAACTATTTAAAAAAGTGAAGGTTTGGGTATATAAATACACAAGTTCATCGTGTATTTTCGATGGTTGCGCGTTCTATTTTTCGGTGAAAGCGTGAGCTATTAAAAATGCAGGCATCATGCAAGATTTAACCGTGCGAATGGTATGCTATCGGTATCTCATTTGGTGCAGAATTTTCTTAAAGATCCAGGAATAATCTACTGACAAAGTGGTAGCATGTATCCGTTGAACCGGAACCATAACGAATAGTTAATTTTGTATAGGCGCCCTAAACTGTATACGGCTAGATGGAAGACACTTTATGTGTATTAACATTGTTATGTCTTTTATTATTTGCGTGGTACGTAATAAATTTATAAATCGAATATAAACCTAGAGAAAACGAATATTAGATATAAGGATCCGATTATAGGCTTTTAAAGGAAGGGTGAGAATTTAGAGAAAAGGGGAGTAAATATATCAAGGGGGCCGCTAGTGAGCCTTCACTTTTCGCTAATGAGCCTTTACCCCATACATAAATCAATTAATTAAATTAGAAATTCCCTAAACTAGCAACTTGTTTTCTTGTACTTTTATACTAGAAGCATAAAAGTTTTCACAGTCGAGACTGAGCCAGTCATATCCGCAGCTCCACATAGAGCAGCCCCACCTATGGGTGAGAGCACTTGAAATATGGGCTCGCACCGGCTTGGCTAAGATGAATATCATCCGCGCTACACAGTGTATCTCTCACTCTCAAGAGGACCACCCCGAAAAGCTCCGACGACGGCACTTCGTTATAATACAAACGTATTCAGACCATCATCCATATTAATGTGTAATCAGACGATCGTGAGAACACAATACAAATGTTTTGTGCTGCTCACCCTCTAGATATGCTTGAGTGCTATTATATATCTTCTTCATGAATCACCTGTTGTGGACAGAGTTGCATGAGCATTGCAGATTAACTGCTTTAACTGTCATTGCTATTACCCACCCTTTATTGCCGTTTATTTGTTGTATGATAGCCTTCCGGCGGTTTCAGCCCGTCAAGAGCGTGACAAGCTTCGTAACAGAAAAATAGCTCTCCTATGATCTGGTTAATGCTTCCATGTTTCTTTTATGAAGGGAGGTCAGAAGTACGATAGAGTAGGTGATATGAGATGGAATGGACATCATTTTTAAAACGTAAAGCAAAATAATTTGACAATTTAGGCGGTTTCAAATCCAATTACTTGTTTAATGTATGGGGTGAAGGATCATTAGCGAAAAGTGAAGGCTCATTAGCGGCTCCCATATATCAATGGGAAAATGAAAAACATGCCCCACGTCCTTGTATACTCAAGTTAAAGTGGTACACATAAAAATTCATATCTTTAGTCATATCTCAATTTCCATTGTAAGGCTGTGCTCGACCCCCACCCTGTAGGGGAGCCCCGGGCGTGCTGCGCTCCCAGCCACCAGTTGTGGGCGCGGACGGCACAGGAAAGATGTGAACGCATCTTTGTATCGTCGGCCGCGGACGTAAATGTAGACAACCGGTGCTGATGTCGTTATAATTGATGGTATTGTTTTCCTATCGTTTTTATTATTGTTTTTATTGTTTTTATGTTATAATTGGTATTATTGTTATTTTTGTTTTATTTGCTCATATCGTTGTTGCTGCTACCACTGCTACTGTAGCCGTTGTTGTTTTGAGTTATTTATAATGTTTCTGTTGATTTTGTTACTGCTGCTGCTGGTGGTGCTGCTGCTGAAGGTGTCATTGTTATTGTTGTTGTCGTTGCTGTTGTTGGTACTGGTGTAGCTGTTGTTTTGCTGCTGCTACATGTCCTTTGCTACTGCTGCTCTTGCTACTGCTGTTAGTGTTCGTGGTGTTACTACTGTTTTATGGTGCTACAGTTATAGTTGTTTTAGTTGTGGGATAGGAAGTCGCTTCCTGCTCGTACGCTACAGTAGCTTTAGCATATTTAACCATTTAATAGGCTATCATGAATCTATTCTATCTATTTGACTCTAATTTTACTAATTTGAAAGCTTTACCAATGCTGATGGCGACACTTCAGTGCTGTTGCAGGGATTAGTTGGTGCTGTTTAGTAATTTTAACTCCATGGACAGCACGCTGGGCGTAGAGAGTTAAAGAGGTAAAGAAAATAAGAGTTATCAGCACACTGCGTGTGAATGGTGATTACAATAGGTTAAGTTCTTCATCAAAGCGCCATTTGGGTTTATGCGTACCACTTTAACTTGAGTATACAAGGACGTGGGGCGTTTTTTATTTTTTCGTTATCCGGTGCATTTTTTATATTCCAATTATCTGGGGCATTTTTTATAAACCCTATTATCATTGATATTAACTTGCGTAAATATCCAGAAACGGATACACTTCGTTTGAGTTCCCGTAGATAATTTCGTTGTACAATTTTAATTTGTGTACATCAATACCTTTTTAATGATATTTCTACCGATAACGACAAACCTCAAGTTATTGTAGAGGACATTGTATGGACGGCTGCTACATTTGTACCATAATAAATTCTAGGAGGGCGCTCAATGCAGTAATTGTACTACATGATCATCAAACATCGCCAAATGTACTCTTGTGATTGCTGAAATTGACACTAATGTTGCTTCTGACCTACAAAAGTTATCGCTCAAGCTAACAAGTCGAGTACCTAAAATAATGTACATTACACAGTGGTGATACTTGTGCATACGACCAAAAGTCCATTAGCATAGCCACAGACTTATGTATGAATCTCAATTGTCTACAAAAACACTTCGAAAATTGTTCACTGGTAAAAGATGCGTTGAAGCAAGCTCTTACGTCATGACGGACAGTCAAATGCTTTGATGGATGTAAAAAGCACTGAATTATTTGACTATGTCGGGACGCATTCTCTGCGACAGAGTGGAAAGTTTACGCTTAATTTTCGAATCGCATGCTTCATCTACGTCGGACACGTGTAATATAGCACTATAGCTAACATAATTGTTAATGTGATTCTCCCAACAAAAACAAAAATTCAGTTATACATTGTCCGCCGCGTCGTGGAGATGATGTGTCAAATTAAGCTTAATATCTTTTCGTAAACGTAGAAATCTTGAGCTGTATGGAACAAGTATTGTTTGCGTAAGCCTTGTACAATATGGCTACTTAATCACAATATTGAGATCACGTCGTACCATCGTCGAAATTACAGCTCTAAGAGCGTCTCCAGCAGTGAGTATAACTTAAATTTATGTAAGCGGATGAGGAATCAGTATAACTTTCACTCAAATTTATACGCAAAAAACTTCACAGCAGTCGGTAGAACTATATAATATAAGTCTACTTTTATCTGAACGTGACTGGTAAAGTTATGATTCCTTTTGTTTACTTTTTTGGTCCCCAGTTAAGCTCAACGATATAATGTTGCTAGTACCATTTTAGAACCTCTTCGCCGACTTCAAAAGCATCGTTTTTCTCTATCAACTGCAGCCAATGATATGCAACTAATCTTCGCCAAAGACCTGATTGATCTTGACGTCCTGAGCTAATTACATGCAAACAAAATAAATATCCGGGTTTGCACCAGATCGTGCAAGTGGCCAATCTTAATGCGGAACCCGAAAGTCTACCCACCCATTATGAGTAGCGTTAGCGCTGACGACGCTCGAGCACCTACAGGCGACCCTGCCCAGACTCCTTCAACACCCACAGAATATCCAAAACAGCCTTCTCCCGCACCAGATTACGGTCAAGAGGGCAAGGGCATGGACACCTGTTATCGACCCCCCCGGTAGCCTTGTAGATGTGGCCCAAGACACCAGCGTAGCAGTGGCTCACCTGTCCAACTGTACCGCAGACCATGCAGCTATAAGGAAGCTGTTCGCCAGGGTGGTGACAGTGGAAACCTTGACGCCAAACATCAGCGTGCGTACGGGTTGCATCATGGACGTGGGAGGACAAGTCGGACTTCCACTTACGCTTGATGAACGCAGCGGAAGAAGAATCTCTAGCCGCTTGTCTCATGGGGAGAATCGTACTTGCTCACTCCCACGCTTTATTGCGTGTACACACACATGGTTTTTGCGCGTGGTTATGCGTATATTGTTTTGAAGCGTATCTCGAAGGCCGTGTAATCGTCATCAATCCTCCTCAGATACGGATGCCGTGCTTCATCGCCGAACAACGCTTCACCTGCAACTGTTGGAAGATAAGCAGGAATTTACACCGGATGCATTACTAACTAGATCGCTGGTGAGTGCGGCGAAACGCGCACGTTACGAGGCAGCAACGCGTTGCCTTAATTTTACAATCTCTGATAGAGCGGCAAAAGTTGGGTGACATTCTAAGTCTATTGAATACCGAGTAGTCTGGCTGCGGCTTCTCTGTCCAACAGTCCTCGATAGTGAACCTTGCGTCTCACTGTGACTGAGAATCTGTCTTCTGGGGGTATTCCACTGCGATCCAGTTTCGTGTGCTCACCAGTTCAATTTCTGCTGGTGCGATAGAAGCACTTCTATCTGCGATTGTTGAGTGTCCTATTATATCGATGTCGCGGGACCCCTGCGCGCCGCCTGCAGTGTACGAATCGAATTTCTACCTGGTGAAATTTGATCCACGGGACGTTTGCGGAGCTTAATCTCGTCACGCATATTTTGCACCGGGCATATCAATTTTTCTGCATCATTTCCAGCAAGTGCCATGATTCGGTTCCTGTTCTTCGTACCATATGATCTCTCGGTGTTCTGGACATTAAACGAACTTTCAAAGAGAACATCATCGCCGGGTCTCTGCACCTACTCAATCGGTGCCCCTGGTTACTGAAATGACTCTCTGCCTGTAACGGGGCACCGGAGCAACACACTGGGCAACCAGTGTGGAGCTACTATCACCGACAGCAGTGCTAGTGGTGCCTCGCTACCTCTATGCAAACGTGCAGAGGAGGGTAAACAACTAGAGACAGTCTAGTTGTTGGTAAAAGTAAAACATAGGTTAATGATTAGGACTTAATTATATTAAATATAATTAAGTCCTAATCATTAACCTATGTCTTAGTCCTAACTTGATTATATTTATCTACAAAAATGTATGCTAAAGTCTTGCTCACCACTCATTGCGCGCGTCCATCGTTGATTGGACCGCTAGAGCTGGCTGATATAGTGAATCATATCAGCCAATCGGTGAGTGTTCTGAATATTATCCCTTACGGTAATATTCACGAACATTATCAACCCTTATGATAATATTCTAATTAACAAGTATCAAGGATTAATTACATGTAACGGGCTCACTCCGTTACCCCCCCCGTTAAGCGATAGTCACTGAATCACTATCATGTTGATGTGGTCACCGTTAGACCACATCAGGGACAGGGAGCACTTGTTTTGGTCTGATCCATCCATTTCTCCATCGCATGGAGTTGTTCACCATTCTCATCGCATAGTGAACAATTCCATGCGATGCACGGCGTAAGCTGCTGAGAATGCAGCTGCGCGTGTTAACGCAGCTGCTCTTGACGATACCCAGCCTCTCGCGGTAGAAGATGCTTCGTCTGCTGCCGCTGCAACTCTTCCTGTAGCACCAGTTGCTGCAGATGCACGTGGTGAGTCACCACGTGCTAATGATGATGGCTCCTAAGTGGAGCTTATATACTCGGGGAAGTCGGATGGTGGGTCCGACTCGAAGAAGACATCTAGGTCGCCCGAGTCTATAGTGGCGGGCGAGTACGAGCCTACTAATAGGACTCGAGCGGGTAGTCAGGCTCATGGTCACTACCGGAGTCTGTTTAGTTCGGAGGATGAGCACGCTGACTCATACCCCGTGCCTGCTACTGCGCATTCGCCCTATGGCGAATGCGGTGATGACTTGCACCGTCGTGATGACGATTCTAGTGGTACCAAGGCTTGCATTGGTACCACGCAGGAGGCTCTAGACGGCAATGTACTGCGTCTAGCCCCTGAACACAATCCTTGGGTGTTACCAGAAAGGATTGTGGATAACTTTTCAGGCGAGACAAGACTTCATCATCAAATTCCATTATTCGATGCGAGACAGATCCACGGCCTCGACATTAGCGCTCGTAACTTTCGCGCTGATGAAGACTTCTATCTGGATGCTTTTCTGAAGCATCGTTGGTATAGTGGTAACACCAAACGAGACAAAAGTTCGTTGCTGCAGGCGTGAAACGCCTTTATACTCAATGTGCAGCACATTAGGCACGAAACTTGGCTTCGAAAACTTGACATAGCTCGTGTCAGGTTTGAGAAACGAACTTTGACTGGTGCAAAATTCAGATTGCACAAGCTGTCTCGTGAGGCAGGAATTCCATGCCTCACATGGGGAGACCTGTGTCCGTGTTGTTTCGACAACACTCAACGAGTCAGCAGGGGGTGTACTCCCTTTCTTCTCCCTGGGGTAGGGCGCACATCGCTTCTGAGATGCGCGATGCGATTGCTAATCTGCAATCGCTCTACCAGCACCATGGGCGCGTGTTTTCTGATGGCCCTTCTGAGGCATCGGATGTGTCTTGTCGTACTGGTGGACAAGACCCTCAACGTCAATCATCAGTTGGGCGCGAGGCTCCCAGCTGTCGTGCGTCGGCGGATAGCCGCGCCAGCGAACAAGGTAACTCGTTCGCTGCCCCTTCACGTCACGGTGGTTCAAAATACGCTCCACGCGAAAGAATTGACCACCGTGCGAATCCACCAATGGCTGTGGTGGGCCGGGAATATCAACTCCGAATCTCTCGGAGTTGCAGGCGGATGTTGGTCGTCTCCAGCAACGCGTACACGATCTGTGTGATCGCTCTGATCAAGAGAGGCAGGAGCGTCTCTCTTTGGAGGCGTAGGTGCAACGCATCCGCCTTTATCGATCGGATGACCGATCGGAGTTCGCGTTCTACCAATTGGAGAACAAGAGGCCGCGTCAAGTCTTTCGCGACGAAGTGGCTGACCTTCGTCGCCACAATGCTGCTTTACAAAGCCAGATTGAGAAGCTGGCTCGGGACTACAAGAATCTCGTGGATATTCTTGAACGTGGCGATTGTATTTGCTCGAGGAAGAGACCTCGTGCTGATGGTACAGGTGGAGACGACCGACATAAAACGTTGGATGCGTACGCATCCTGCGAGGCAACTCGATTGTGTACGCATTGCCTTTGCGACGTAGTACACGGAACGGGCCGATGTACTTGGGTAGTGGTTTACTACTACCCACATTAGTTACTACGTGCTTGGGTAGATTTACCGTAGACAGTAGAACTAAGTCTCCAACGTTAAATAGTATAATGTTTGCTCGTCCAGGTTTGTCAGCGTTCCGATTCTGCCGGTCCATCGCGTTAGCGATGGAGTCTTGCACAAAACGGACCACTGCTTCTCGTGCCAGCAGATAATCTTCTGCTGACTCGCTTTGGTTTGTTGCTGTGCGCCTTGTGCGCACCACTAGGAGGTCATCCTCTTTTTCAGCGAGGTGTTCTCATTCTCGCTAGTGTAGTCATTGGCGATGCTGAATCTACCTGCATCTTCATCCTCATCTGAGTCAGCAATAGTGTCATCACTATTGCTGATATCATCAGCTTCGATGTCGATTTGATCGACATCGGCACGTTCGCGGTCGTCGAGTACCTCGACGCGTGATGAGCAAGAGCCAGCACGGTTTTTTCTCGAGCGAATCCCTCCCCCCCCTTGAATTAGTGTCACACTCTAAATGAGTGGGTAGGCGTGGATGACGTAAGCCATTCACGAAGAATGGTGTATGCGTTGTCGACGATGCACGAGTTTATTGATCGCAAACTCCACCGTTGGCAAGAAGTCGCTCTAATCTGTGAAAGATTGGACGTATCCTCGAAGTATCTCTTCGAGGACGCGGTCGACGCGTTCTGGCTGACCATCAGTCTCGGGATGGTCGGAAGTAGATATAGTCAGACGTGTTCCGAGGGATCGGAACACGGATTGCCAAAACGTCTCCGTAAACCGTGGATCTCTATCAGAGACTAATTCACGGGGTAGACAGTGGATTCAGAATACCGTGTCAATAAAGACACGGGCACAACCATGTGCTGAGATTGACTTATGAACTGCAGCAAGATAGTACATCTTGCTGAAACTGTCTACGAGCACAAGAATACCGTTATTCTTGTGAGCGTCTTCAGGGAAACCGAAGACGAAGTCCATTGAAACGGACTGCCAGCACTCGGACGGGATTGGTAGAGGCTGTAGTGGCGCACGGGATGAAGAACTAGGCTTCACCCGATGGCACACTTCACAAGCACGAATGTACTTGCGCACAAACTGATACTGGCGGGGCCAGTAAAAGTAGCGACTTACCGTGAGGTAAGTCTTCTCACGCCCACGATGCCCACTAGTTGGTGCATCGTGGCACTCATACATGATACGTAAGAGCAAATCACTATGAGTGGGGACGACGACACGAGGTGTGTCGCCGGTAACGGCTGTATAATACAGCAATCCGTTACGTGTTGTGTATCTATCCACGAAAGATCGATACAAGGCCGGTAAATCTTTGAGAGATTTACGAGATGGAGTGACCAGATGATCCATTAGTCGCAAAAGAGCCTTATCTTCTGTGTAATCCTTTTTGATGTAGCTAAGCGATGTTGACGACAGAACACAGTGACTAGTGTTGCAACAGTGGTATCAACCTCACTGTTGGACTGCCCAGCCGACTCGAAATCGGGTCGGCGTGACAACGCGTCTGCGACGACATTGAGTCGTCCGGGTTTATACTCTACGGAGAAATTGTACTCCGCAAAGAAGGACAGCCACCTCGCCATTCTTTGCAAGAGGTGTGGGCTGTTTACGGCCGTGCGTAGTGACGAATGGTCCGTATAGACTACAAACGGCCTATCTCAAAGGAGATAGACGCGAAACTTCGCTAGTGCATACTTCATGGCAAGGAGTTCCTTGTCATGCACTAGATATTTATCCTCAGCTGCTTGCAGCTGACGCGATTGATAACAGACGACACGCTCTGCGCCGCCTGCATCATACTGCATTAACGCGCAGCCGATTGCGAAATCGCTGGCGTCACAGACCACATGGAATGGTCTGTCTTGGTCAGCAATTGACAAGATGGTCGATTGCATCAAGCTCTGCTTGTTACCTTCAAAGGAACTCTGACAATCAGCATTCCATGACCATTTCTCGTTCTTTTTCAAGAGGCGAGAGAGATGAACGGTCATCTCAGCGTAGTTGCGCGATTACTTGTGTAAGTACGCCGCTAGACCAAGGAACTTTCTTAGTCCCTTAACGTCGACTGGCACAGGCCAGTCGGTAATCGCCTTGATCTTTTCAAAATCAGGGCGTACGCCGTGTTTACCCACGATGCACCCAAGAAGTGGTATTTCGCTAGCAGCGAATATACACTTCTTGAGATTGGCGTTCAGCTTATGATTGCGCATAAGTGTAAGAACCTGACGAACGTGAGTTCTACGAACCTCTACGTTCGTCTTTCCCCATAGCCTAGCTATGGACGAACACATCGTCGAAGTAACTCGGTGCGAGGTCTCGCACCGGTCTCAACAGATTTATCACGCATCTGTTGAAGGTGGCAGTGGCGTTACTAAGACCTTGTGGCATTACTAGCCACTCCCAAAGCATACCGCTCGGGAAGCTTACTGCCGTGTACGCGATGTACCGCTCACGCATTATGATCTGATAGAAGCCATCCATCAGATCCATGGACGAAAAGATGATACCCTTTGACATACCATCAATGATTACGTCCTTCCTCGGTATCGACGTCTGGGACGGTACCGTTGCAGCATTCAACTTGTTGAATGCATGCACTATCCACCATCCTCCTGTAGCCTTGCGCACACAGAAGGTCGGAGATCTGTGAAGGGAAGTTGACTCCCTCACATGACCCGCTGCAAAGCGATCTGCAAAGAACTTATCGATCGCAAGTACTTGTTCACAATGCAGTGGTCACTGCTTCATGACACAGTACTTCTAGCCCGGTTTGAGCTCAATTTCATGTCGAGTGCCTTTCTCGTTAGGCAATTCGCATGGTACGGATTCAGGGAACACGTCCATGAATTCGATCAAATCCTTATATAATGAATTGTTTGAAGCGACTCCCAATATTGAGACCTGTATCGCTCAATCCGAATCTTGTCATCGAGGACACTTTCGTCCATTGATGAGCTGCTGAGAACCCGTTCGTTCTCGGCAATATTGCTGCTGACCGGATGTCAGTCACGTACTCGTCCTCCATGACGAGTACACAGATCTGCTTGACCTTGCCACTACGCAGCTCTCACAAGAACCGTTTCGGTTCTTGCGTTGGCAGTTGGGTGATCTCCGAAGTCGACTTCGGAGTTGCGATGAGATCAAGCGTATAAGCGCCTACACTTGACCCGTCATAAACCAAGAAATTCAATGTCTCGGTTTCTTCCTGAGAACCCTTTACCTCAAGTACGTGGGGACTTATTCCCTCGACGTCTTCTAGCTGTGGTTGCGCTACCACAGCTATGTCCTCTACGATCGACTCTCCAGCCGATCTAGGATCATCGTGTTGCCTTGTGTGGGCTACCGGTTTTTAATTACTAGGATGTCGACCGCTAGGCGTACACCCATGTCCCAGTCCACTCGACTTATTCGAGTGGTGGACCTTCGGCGCTGCCTGTGCATCCGCACAGCCACCGGCAGCTTCCTCCACAGTGTGGTTGGTTGTAACACTGTGATCTTGTGCAGTCGTACTAACGGCCGTACCGCAAGTGAGGCCATTGCACTCACTCGCAGCACATCCACACGCTTGTGGACTCTCCAAGACGTTCATCAGATGTCCATCTGATGAACAAGTGGCGGGCATCTTCACGGTTCGATGCTGTCAGCTGACCCTTGGCTCGTACCTTCTGAGCCAGGGTAACCCTAGGATGACATCAAATTCGTCATCCAAATCAAGTATAATGAAATCATCATTGTACTGCAAATCTTCTAACGTGTAGCGAAATCCCACTACACTTTTCATCACTGCTATAGATGCACCTGTTGCGAGGCGCACCGTTAGCCTCGTAGGAGGAGTAACGCGCTCAACGAACTTGAGCCTACGATCCTCTAGCGACTGGAGACGAACAAAGTTGTTCGACGGTCCACAGTCAACTAAGGCACGAAGTGACAAACCTTTTGTTACTTCTAAATTCAAGGTGATGAGGGTTACCTCATCACCAAGTGCAGAGACACACAAGGATTGTGAGTCTGGAGAAACTTTCATCAATAGATTTGCAAATTCTATTGAGGCTGCTGGATCAGTAAGGCGCGCCGCCCTTACTGACCCCGACCGTTTTTTGACGGTCTGCTACGCTGTTGTGACTTCGCAACAGCGTCGGAACCGCGTCCGATGCCCTTCTTGGCAGACGGTCGTCACGTCGCTCAGTGTTACGAGACACTGGGCGTGAAGCAATACACTCGTATGCGTAGTGTCCTAATTTCTGACAGCGATTGCATTTTTGCAATCGCTTACTGCTTGAAGAGCGAGTTCCTTCTCTCTCAACACTGCAGAGGTCCATTGGTTCTGGACCCCCCGCCTCTACTCGTCTCGAAGGACGACAGGGGGTCAAGCTAGTGTGAGCCTTTCTCGCACTAAAGTCCTCTGGCACCGCAGTTGTGATCGCTTCCTCAAGCGACTTTAACTCGATGCGGAATAGATGGTTCCGTGAAGAACCATCTATGAGGCCCTGTAAGAATATCGTGATCAACACGAATTCACTTACAGGATTTGCTACCATGCAACTTGCAAGGTAACGAACGTGCTGAGCGTAAGCGTGAACGTCACGCTTACCTTGTTTTATCTTCAGAAGCCCTGTTAGAGTCCTGAACTCAGCTCTTGGCGGCTCAAACGTTTGGCTGAGCAGAGTCTTAAAGACCTCCAACGATCCAAACACATTTGGATCGTGTAATTGAATATTCAGGGCCCAAGTTCTGGCACGCCCTGACAAATTCGATTTAGCAAATGCAACTTGATTTCCTTGTCGTCGATGTGGCGAGCCTTAATGGCATCGTCCACTTTGAGGAACCATCTCAACAGGGAGTCTTCCTTGACTCCCCGGTACTTGGGGACTTCTAACTTTAGAGTCTCGCGTCGACGCTCACGTTTCGACGCTGCAGTAGCAGTATGAGACTGTTGCTGTCTCAGGAGATCAGTCTGCTGGTGACCGTACTGATGCAGCAGGGTCACTTCAGCTCGCGACCCGTCAAGTTCTCGCTGCAAGAACTAGACGATTATGGAATGCTAATGGTCTCTATCCCTTGAGGATAGCAAAGACCATACAGCTTCTTCACCAACAGTCGAACTCATTCTTTCGACCGCACTCCATTCGACATCGCTCAAATAGGAGTAACTTTCACGGGTGCCGTGAAAGTTGTCGCCGCCTTCGTCGTCCATCATGTTCATGTTGAACGGGTTCGTGGTCCTTGGACGGACTACAAAGTGCTACCAGGTGAAACGGGGCACCGGAGCAACACACTGGACAACCAGTGTGGAGCTACTATCACCGACAGCAGTGCTAGTGGTGCCTCGCTACCTCTATGCAAACGTGCAGAGGAGGGTAAACAACTAGAGACAGTCTAGTTGTTGGTAAAAGTAAAACATAGGTTAATGATTAGGACTTAATTATATTTAATATAATTAAGTCCTAATCATTAACCTATGTCTTAGTCCTAACTTAATTATATTTATCTACAAAAATGTATGCTAAAGTCTTGCTCACCACTCATTGCGCGCGTCCATCGTTGATTGGACCGCTAGAGCTGGCTGATATAGTGAATCATATCAGCCAATCGGTGAGTGTTCTGAATATTATCCCTTACGGTAATATTCACGAACATTATCAACCCTTATGATAATATTCTAATTAACAAGTATCAAGGATTAATTACATGTAACAGGCTCACCCCGTTACACTTACCACCTGATGTGGGGGGTCGAATCGAGTATCCTTATCCCTCCACGACACGAAGACGAAGCTACAAAAAGCGTCTCATTAAATTCTGGGCTAGAAAAAAGGCAGCTGATCAGGAATGTATGCCTCAGCCCCAACATAATCCAGCTAAGCGTGATATGACCAAGAAAACCAGCGAGATTGAAACAAATAAACCCGTTCCGAGGGCAGTCTCAACTTCACCTTTGAACAGCATGGCAGTTTTGCGCGTAACCAAGGCTTCCCAATCCGAGACTGCTCTAGCACAGCTTGAACTTATTCCAAATGGCACAACGCCGGTAGCTGTTCTTTACAGGAATGTCATTGCTATGAACAACGAGAACACTGATGAACTCTAGGCCAAGCGTATCTCCTTGATCGCTTAAGTTGATGCGATGCAAGGTATTCTTGTCTAACTAAGATCTGCTGAAGACACAGCGCTGGGACATACAGCTCCGGCAGAGGCCGAATATAAAGATTCGAATAGCGCGCTGATCCAACGATCCAGCTTTCTGGATTCACCTGGGATAACTCTTCGACCTTCGATCTTCGGGACGAGTCAACTCTGTCGGAACTTGAGAATCTTTTTCGTGTGGCAGAGTCCACCGAGATATCAGAGATTATGGCTGTAAATGTGAGCAGAGTCTGAACAACGTGGTCGTTTAAAGAAACTTTCACGATTTCCGGCTTCACCTACAGATGATAAGTATCCTCCTTCCTGCTGCAGAGCTCACGCTGGATAACCACCGGCACATCATACATGATCGCGGAACGTTTGCGCCAGAATATCAGGAAGGCTATTCTTGGTTTTGTCCTCAGCTTTATGCGAAAGCGACGACAGCACAAATCTCCTCCTTCACCTATGGAGGCTTCTGCGAAGTCGAATCGCTCCGACCGAGTTGCTGGTGGCCACAATGAAGCGCTAACAGACCAGAACTCAGAAACTCACGCAAGCTTGGTCGGCGCAAAAAACCCCATGAAACCTATGATCCCGGGTAAGTTTCGCCTGATGTGGATGTTAATATGGAGTCGGAATGCCATCACCAGAACGCGATGCGGCTTGATGAGCTTGGTCACACCGACGAGGATTTAGCTGGGTCAAATGCAGACCCTCTGGGCACTGACTTATTATCCTACAATGCCCCTATTCCCGCTGCTCTTGCTATGACTTTTGATGCCGAGACGTCGTCTCTTATCCCGCCGAGTAGTGCGGGTTTATATCCAGCAGGACCATTTACTCCTGCCAAGATGACGGTGTTTCACGGTCTGCACAGCACTACGAGAGCTGCTGACACTCATGCCCGGACACTCATGGCATCCAGAGCACGCAAGTCCTCGATCAATGCCTCACGGGAGATGAATTATGCTGCTCTAACTGAAGGAGATCATTGTGACACACTAATTCAATGAC
The DNA here is from genome assembly GCA_000173235.2 of Hyaloperonospora arabidopsidis Emoy2. Classification (NCBI taxonomy): domain Eukaryota; phylum Oomycota; class Peronosporomycetes; order Peronosporales; family Peronosporaceae; genus Hyaloperonospora; species Hyaloperonospora arabidopsidis. The sequence goes on from JH597957.1 coordinate 521,715, forward strand.
GATCAATATATGGATGAACGATATCGCTAGTTTGGTCGATACTCACCAGTCTTCGCCGACCACTCCGATTGGTCATGCTGATTTGATCCGGCACTGTTCTAGGAACTCTCTACCCTTATTATGGTGCTACCTTTTCCGGTCCATTACGTGAAAAGCTTGACACGACCTGCTCTCAAAACCTTCGGGTATGCCATCGACAGCCACACATAACTAACAGTTATTCGCCGATACGCCACCCATAGTGACGCGGCGCTACATGATTCTTGTAGTGCGTGGGAAGCGGTGGTTTCCCAACATCTGGGAGCCAGATGGAAGACCACCGACTTGATTTAACGGTGGAGAAAGGTTCACAAACTGCAATCTAAACTACTTTGCGCGACCGTCTTCGATCTTATACCGCCAATGACTGGGCTGCTTTAAACGTACTGTGTTTGTTATTGCCTACCCTGGCACCGGTGGAAGGTCTGTAGGAGACTGCACTGCCACAGACTAAAGCGTCTCTATCACACCTCTACAGCTGCTCGTTCCGCCGTCACAGGAATTCTATCCAAACAGGCGGACTGGTGACCGGCTCTCGGTCTCCTTATGTATGAAAATCGTGATTTCCCCCGACGCTCCTAAGGGCATCTCGACTGTCTTCGAGTCTGCTTACAGCAGCTCCAATATTTCTGGGGGCCACAGGGACCGGCCTCCACCTTTTGGAAAGTACCCTACGCTGGGAGTAATTTGTCCTCTGGAGATTTAATCATGCTCCATTCTCAAAACGTACAAGGCTTTCCTAAAGATCCTGGGCAATGCGCATAGTTCTTTTGTAATCTACTTCAGCAAGACGATAGGGGACCGCTCGACATTGTCATGATTCAAGAAGGACAAGGCCTTATGCAATATATTTTGCCACGCGGGGATTTATTCAGGAAGAAAGAAAAGGTATGACGCTATGGTCGGAGTCTTTCGAACGTTGAGAGGGTGTTGTGATGCTACCTGATCCATAATCACAGATCACGGTATTTACACCTTGGATGAAGGACCCCTGGACGTCGCATTGGTGGCAGCGAGCATCCAAATACCCAAACAAACATTTGTATCATTTAATGTTGATTGGAATTGTACACTGTTACCTAGTCTGGACCGGTCGCATCTTCCAACCCAGGGTAACCGTCATGATTCACCTGAGCTTCTTCGTCTACTCGATTCTAAGGAGATGATACATGTGCTTGAGGATGAAATGGAGGTTGCATTGGCAGAGCGCAGTCATATCTACGCGAAGTCGTACAAACACATCTACCCGCTGCCGGGAGGGGTGCAGGCTAGTTCTCGAGTGGACCGCTGGTATATCAGCTTCAAGACCAGATATTGGATACGAGACATCAGCATGAAAACCCCTGGGCATCGATCGAATCACATTGTAGTTACCATACGTATCGCAGCCCGACAAATTGTCGTTCACAAGCGGAAGGCATGGTATGTATACCCTGTCGTGGCGGCTGTGCAAGCTACAGTAGAGGCCTCCATTTTTCGAGCCCTTGAATCGGCTTTACAAAATCTTGCGGCTGTGCGTCAACATCCTCTTTGCGACGTCTCTACGGCAAGGCACCTAAATCAATGGTGGGACGAGTGGAAAGTGTATCTTCGACGGTCTTTACTACAAATCTCTCACAGGGTACGCCAGAAGATGACGCAGAGCTATCGCCATAGCCTCTGAAGTCTTCAAGTGCGTTTGCAAGCGATTAAGACTGGCACGGAGGTGCATCTGAGTCTCCCGAATTTCTTCGCGATAGGGGTGCGTAGTGTCGGAGACGATGGCACCTACGGAATCGTGAACAACTGCTCTATCAGCGCACATACAGCCCTGGATTGACCACCCAGCGCCATTTTCCGCGCATGTCAACCTAATTTAAGGACAATACTGTACCTTCACTCGGTGGCACCGCGCTGTTCAGCCCCAATCGGTCAAGTAAATAGCTGATGACATGGCCCCTGGGTGGGCTTATTCAATTCAACGACGCTCACAGGACTTTAACCGCGTCAAGAATTTCTTGCACAAGCTTCCGGACCTGCGGCATTTGACGAATCCTCGGTGATAGCTCCAATTGATGCTGAAGATATCGTTGCGGTCGTTGAAATGTAAGCACAGGAAGGCTGCCGGACTGGATGAAATTTGTAATACCTTTTATAAGGTACACTCGGCAGAACTGGCACCTATCCTGGCAGAGTTGTACACAAGATTGCTTGAATGTGGAGTTACGCCTTTTTCCTTTGGTGAAGCCAACATATAGTATCTAAAGAAATTTACCACGTCATCCAGACCGCTCGACTACCGGCCTACCCCTCTCCTCAACAGTGACTACAATCGTTCACCAAAATTCTCGCATTCAGGCTTAGGACGATATTATCAATCGTCGTCGAAGTCGGGTTTCGTGCCACAACGACATATTGCTACAGCACTTGACATATTTTTTTTGTGGCTGCAAATATGGCGGCGAGCAAATAAATATTGATGCACCACGTACTGGTTCTCCTGCTGAATTTTGCTAAATCGTACGACACCCTACGGAGACCCATGCTAATTGCGGTGCTCAAATGGATGAGATTTTCGACGAAATTTGTCGCCATCGTCTCCGTATCTCACGAGAACACTACATGCAGGTTTTTTGTGAATGGATATCTCTCTCGGAAAGTGCAGATGCTGTGTGGCACCCGGCAAGGTTGTTCGATGGATACTTTGCTGTTTATTCTTACTCTAGACAGCGCTTATAAGGTGAATCGCATGCGAAGAGGCGTTGGTGGGGTCCAGCTATAAAACTCTGGTAGAATTGAGACTATTATTGTCTCTAGTTACGCCACTGACACAGGCATTTTTTTACCACCACCGTGACATTCCTAAGGTATATGAATATAGGAAGCTTTTGCAGATGTATCAGGGCTGGCTATTGACTGGACCAAGTCATTCGTCGTCAGACTCGGGGACCCCGCGCATCCGGCGACGGAACGTACACTCGGGATTACACTACTCGGTCAAACTAACCACTGTCGATAACTTGGTATTCAAGTTGGACAGCTAGATGTATCTGCAATCAACTGGAATTACTGCATTCAGGCGGTCTGAACACGTCTTGTACGCATTCCGTCGAGCAGCGATCCCACCTCGTTCGCGCCATTGCTGTTCCTAAGTTTTGTATGTGGCCAGGCATTAATAACCGATGCAGGTTACCAGTCTACGTCTTCACACACTGATTAAAGATGTTGTGTAGGTTACACGCTCAAAAAAAAGAAACAGACCATTGGTCCCAGAAGAACAAGCGGAACTTCCGATCTAGCAGGGTGGGATTACGGTTCCCTACATCACAACTGAGCTCTTTACGATGGCTGCGGCACGACTGGGACTTGGGCCGCATCGATAAGCTATCGTGAACTCCTTCTTGGAGACGTCCTGTGGGGAAATGGTAGTCATCGACCTACTACATTACTCCTTATTCATCTGGTGATGCACCAATCCTAATTCAACCCACGTTGTGGGACACCGTAGCTTCTGTTGTTGGAGTATCGACGGCACTTCTGACAGCGTGAGGAGACGGGCGAAGCACTTTTTGAGTCATTTTTAAGACATTTTTGATGACGATGGCAGAGTTGTAGTGGATGCTAAAACCGCTATGAACAACAACTCACTTGCTGATATGACGGCTGATGGGACTCGATTGGGACGTGTGGACCTACGTTAATTAGTCCATGCTTCCTATACTGGATTTGTCATGGATTATTTCTCGAGACGGCTTGCAATACAACCTTGAAGTGCTAGTTCTGCGGCAAATAAAGCAACAATTGGAGATGCACTCACGTGGACATGGATTAGCCTCGGAATAGTACGTTTCACACCGACGATTAGGTCTGCTTCGTTTTTACATCGTGTCAAGACTCGACATTTCACTGGATTCTGCCATGCTCTGGTGTACAACTTTCCTACATTACTTATCTGCCCCATTCCATCCGGTACTTTTACAGCTTATAGAACGAAGGCGCCCCAGCATCCGGAATGGGGGTTAGATGCAAGTGGAAGACACCTTACATCCTGCACACAGCCTTTATAACCCTCTTTCATAATTGTTGGTTCCATGGCGGAATGTGACCGGGTTGCATCCCGCGTGCCCGGTAGGCCCGTACACTTTGCAGCCGACCCAACTATGACTAGAATTACACAAATTTGGACTGGCGCAAAACGCTGGCAAACTCTTGCCCGATCACTAGAGAAGATTGCTACAACTTTGCGCTTCAAATCAGGCTTGGTGAAGCGAGATCACCAAATTCGAAGCCGAGAACACGCAAATGTTCCAAGTGGTTTCGATACCATCCAATAGACTTACCTCCGCCGGATTCGTGCTACCAGTCCGTACGTCCGTAAGACGCTTTATCGCCTTAAGTGCGACTGATGCCCACTCTGGAACCGACTGGCGAACAACCTGTACTGTCCGGCTCCGGAGTGCTTCTCACGTGATTATGCTCCTGATAGTCATTTGTTTTGGTTGTTTCCCGTTGCACAGAGACGGTGGAGGCGCATTGCAGACATCTGGGGCAGGCTTTGTCGTCTTACTGAAGCTGATTTACCGCACAATGTTTTCTCTCTGGACATTTTACATACTCCGGAGCGTGCGTGGGGCATAACTCAAGCTTCTCTAGATCCGAACGAAAGGAATTTGGAGGCTCGCGAATTCGTTTTTGATGCTTCAACAGAACTATGGCGTTAGATTGTATCGAGCACTTTTCACGCTATTTAACTGGAGCGGCTACGAAGGATCGATGATCCTTGTATATCGGAGGATAGCCATAATGCGATCGCACGAGCCGTTTTGCGCAGAGCTTTCTCATTTTTGCGGGATAAATACCAACCTGACGGCGGTACCCGTGAAAACGTGCTGGCGTGGGTGCGCTCAGCCCTGACGGATACACTTTTGCAGCACACAGATCACCCACACTACACTTGCTGGACTTGTCGCCTTCCCCAGTGGACTGGTCTCTTCTTTTCTTTGATGGCAACTTAAAAGGCACCCCAGGCCAGGTGGCGCAGGTTCTGTCATAGTACGAGTGGGGTCACCGACACACGCCACTCACATCGTCTGGACGGCCAGCATGGCACTTGGATCGTCCACGACGACGAACAACTCGACTAAATATCATGATCTAGTCCAAGGTATGGGGCAGGCAAAAACCAGCGGGTTTACCCCGCTCCATGTTATTGAGGATAGTTTACTGGTGTTTACACAACTTCGACTGTACCGCTCATATCTCAAGTCGCATCTCAAAGTACTTTACCGCAAAGCGCATGTACTTGCTGACGATGTCACAGTCGCCGGCTGGGCTCACCACTGTCGAGAATATAATTGGATGGCAGACCTCCCAGCGAACATCGCATGGACATCAAAGTTCACTAATCGACCGACCGAGCCATTGCTAGATAATTCGAGAATCACTTTCAAAACAACGTCAATCAATGGCTCGAGACGTCACTTGACGTCGAAATCAGGCACGTCTCCCGCCGTTTGCAGACTTCCCGCGACAGGGCATCGGCAGAGCGTCAATACGGGGCCGGGAGACCTGCTCTTCGCGCTGTTACCCCTAGGTTACACTAGATAGCGACACCGGATAGCAAGGATTTCTGGATAGGGAATTGCTGGTCGATAACGTTTTTCAATCTACCTCACCTTCAACAGTGACATGCAGCCAAAAAGTTTTTTCGGGTGTCGCAGAACTACAAAACGTAGGCAGGATAACGAAAAAATAACTTTTTCTGGAGTTATCCCCGAGTTATTTCGCTGCTGAGACGCACATCTTAATGAGCGTAGCTAAATAGCGTTTTTTGGTTGGTCAGAATTTTAAGTTATACTGCTGGATACTCTAAAGCAAACACACTTCCCAATCGGCAGCCAGCTGCAACAACGGACAGAGACGAGACCCTCCGGGGAGCCAGGAAACTGGCCCCCTTGCCTTGGGCGGGAGGCCCCCATAGTGGGGCCAAGGCAAAAAGGAGGAGGGTTTCTCCTCGCTGCGTGCGCTACGGGAGGCAGCGCAGCGTGCGGCTCGAGAGAGAAGCGGTCCGCAGGATATCCTAGTGCAGGGTACGTCGACGATGGATCGAATCACCCTGCAAAACGAAGAAGTTCCTACTCTTCACGGTCTGCCTACAACTCGCCAACATGTTCGCTGAGCATGAGCCCGGTCCCACGAAGAGAACTCCCCCAAGACCGTGACGACCCCCGTTGAGATCCAGTACCGGTTGTTTATGTACAGTAGCACCGAGCCAGATACTCTTCGTCCAGTGGTGCGTCTGGACACATTTGAGCACGTTGTGAGCCCGAGCCGACCTGAAGAGCAAGAAGTCGATTACGAGGTGATGGCCAGGGATTATTACGTCAAGATGGCTCGCTGGGACTACCACAGTGGTAACAGGACTCCTAGTCAGGCCTCCTCTGTCCCCTGAATTAAATTGCTCCGAGCGCGAGAGCAGCCCCGCCATCCGGTAGAGTGCACACAAGAATCTAACCCCGGACTTGGTCAACGGACGGTTTCCACGGGCCCTTTTGGGAGTGCCCCGCCGTGAAGCCTGACGTCTTGAGCCAGCAGAATGAGAAAGCTAGGATTAGTAAGACAGTGTCATGGTAGATGGCACAAGGTGTTTACCACACAACCAGACATCTTATTAGTGATAAGTAGCTATAATAGACAGTCTGAGCCTCTCTCTCTAAAGCAAACACGTCCAGCCATTTCCAAAAAATCGGTATCGATCATGGCACAATGGCGCAAGTGAAGGTCGATTCCTCAACGCATATCAGACATTCCTGTATAATTCTCTTCATCTCGCACAGTCGTGAAAATTCGCGAGTAATATTTAAGGGTGCGCTCCACTGTTTACCAGCAAACCTCGAGTATTCCAATACGCTCATCCATCCGGGGTACACGTGCATTGTATTTGAATACATACAGACAGAGATCGAATGACGGCAACTATGTCTGCTGCGTTTTTAAATAAGTTGCAACACGAAAACTGTCGACAGTTCTAGCTACTTTTTCATGCGTAGAGCTACGTTCCGCCTTGCTGGTATTGGTATGAGACGATGCGTACGTCGCTATCGCGTAAATGTGGATGCCCAAGAGCTCCATGTCAACTTACCAAAGGCGGGAAGAGCGGATCACGTAACCGGTTTCCTGTTTTCTGCAAATTGTTCTAGAGCTTCTGTAACGTATTTTCACGACTTCTTCACGTATCGAAAAAGACCGCCGATATTAAGGTCCCCCAGTCTCCTAGCATTTGATTTTGTCATGTGTTTCTCTTTACACCCGCAAAATGAGCAAATGTTGTCAACCCGCATCGAAATGTACATCCACAAGATACTTGTACGTCAAACCGACTTCCGTTTGCATAATCGTTGGCTAACGGCGAATTCGAAGGAGGTCTAGGACTTCCACTATGTAAAGCGTATACTGATGCAGCTTTCGTCTTGTATGGTTTCAGCTCGCGAGCTCGCGTAATTCTATGCTTGCGCATCGTCTTCGCACGCTCACCACAATCAAGCCACTGGATAAAGCGCAATTGAACTAGTATCAAGCACCTCGGTCGCCGAGCAATCTCAAATCATTTCTAAGACGGCTCAAATCCTAATTGTTAAGCAACGACCGCGAGATCGTAACGCCAAATCTCGTCCTTGCCTTTTTCCATCCACCTCACAGCTTGAGAACATGAAATGACCGTATAGGAACATCGTGTGACCGAACATGCCTGAACTTAGTCTGCCCAAGTCTGCAAAGGTATATCAAGCGCCTCTTCAACGACTAATTCTGATAGTAGCATTGGAACAACAGAGTTAGTCGAATTTCCTGTTCATCGGCTGCTGCGTCACCTATCCCTCGCATTCGTAGAATATACACGACCGTTTCTTCCTTTTTATACCTGCCCTTTTAACAGCTCTCTATAACTTGATGATTAGAAGCTGCGGTCGACAAGGCAATGCAAATGGACAGGCATCACCTAAGTTGCCCACAGCAGCTCTTTCCGAAACAAAGACATTATTCGCTTTACACGTCCTCAAGCAGCTCGAACCATTACAGCGCTTCGAAAGTGTAGTCGACCCCGATTCAACCTTCGCTGTGCTTCTTGCAAGACGTTGCTCTCACGGAGCGCGCAAATTCGATATTGAAGTGCCTTCGATACATGTATATAGAAGGTCAAGGGAAACGCGATGGACCATCATTCCTGATCGCATGATGTGGCACACGCAAAACCGCTCCCAAGCTTAAGAAATCAAGCTGGAAAAATAAAGATCCCAACCAGCACAAAACGTACAGATGTCATATGCTGCCTCATACAAACATAGTCTGCTGACAGAAGGGATAGCATGCCTAAGGCACGCTGCCACATCCGAGCCAAAACCAGTCATTTTCGACGCTGCATCGAGTCAACCGACACGTCAAAGCAGCCGCAACAATGGCGGACCGTCGCGATGACAAACCCGCGGACTTTCTGCTCCCCGAGACCGTCAAGAGCTGGTTCTCCCACATGCACACGCACTTGATGGGCGGCAACGTGGCGGAGATGGCGCGTCTGTACGACCGCGAGTTTCCCAACTTGACGAACAACTACTTTAAGCAAGCGTCTTGGCCAGAGGCGAGCGCGATCAAGTCGCTCGTGAACGAAGATCCGACGTTTCTGCTGCTGTACAAGCAAATTTACTTCCGCCATCTCTTTTCTCGCCTGCAGCCAGGGATGGACATGAAAGTGGCGTCTTGGGAGACGTACGTGGCCATTTTCGATGGCATCCTGGACGGCTCCTTGGAGCCCAAAGTACTTCCCTCCCAGTGGATCTTTGACATTGTGGGGGAGTTTGTCTATCAATATCAGTCGTACAGCCAATTCCGTGCCAAAGTTGCCACAAAGGGCGAGGCCGAGATTGCTTCGTACCAGGAGAATCTCTTTATCTGGGACACGAGCAAAGTGCTTGGTTACTTGCACGCTCTGGTACGACACTCGAAGATTGTGGAGATTCTAAAGGACGAGCCAGACGTGCAAGGGCCTTCGACTGTTGTCAAGGAGCTGGGATACTTTAGCCTGATCACGCTGGCCCGTGCCCATGTGCTATTTGGAGACTACTATACGTCACTCAAGCTGCTGGAACCTATTGATCTGTTCAACAAGAGTGCACGCGGCGAGGCCAAGACAACGGCACAGATCCATGAAAAGTCGCCGGGCTGCCACGTCTCGGTGTTCTACCATATGGGCTTTGCGCAGCTCATGCTCGAGGACTTTGCCGCGGCGATCCGGTCCTTTTCGACCATCATCTTGCAAGTGAACCGCAATCGGAACTACTACTCGCGTTTTGCCGATTACGAACAGCTGCATAAGCTGACGGAAAAGGCGATGGCGCTGCTCGCTATTGTGCTGTTTCTATGTCCGGGCCAGCGTGTTAACGATCAGATCCATTCGCTCATCCGTGAGAAGTATGGTGACAAGCAAAGCAAGTTACAAAAAGGTGACGTGTCTGCTCTCAGCGAACTGTTTGGCTTCTCTTGCCCCAAGTTTATCTTACCCGCTGTGGCCGTCGAGGGTGAAGCCGTTGTCCATTGTAGCGCCGAGGCTTCGCAGCAGCAGCAAAAAGCCTTTAGCGATATGGTGGCCCGTCAGCAGCACATTCCTGCTGTGCGCTCGTATATCAAGCTCTACCGCTCTATCGATTTGGAAAAGCTGGCGACTTTTCTTGGGGTTGATGTCGAGATCGCGCGCGCCGAACTTATGGCTTTGAAAGTCAGCGGCTCGCGTCTGAAGTCAGACGTGCACTTTTTCCTGAACAACAACGTCATTCTTGTCGACGAAGAGGCAAGCAACCAGCGCACGGGTGAGTTCTTTATCAACCACATTCACAAGTTTGCGCGTATTGTGGACGAGTGCGCTGTCGCTCAGTAAGTTTCGTGTAAATCTGGTGCTGAAGTGGCAGCGCATTGAGTTGCAATGGGAAAATGGTCACTTTAGCATCTCCCAGATACTCAGGTGGTAACATGGTGGAGAGTAGAAGAAGCAGTTGGCAGGACTGCAAGGGACGGAAGATAGCATGTCATACGATGGACGGAGGCCAACGGTTGAGTGAAACAATATTTTGGTACGGCAAAGGACGTGTGTACCTTTATCCGTTTTTGCATCACGTCGCTCGCGGATAAGAGGATGTAGCTAGGTAGGTGGGCAAGTAGCCGTTTAGCGGTAGCAAGTGCTTACAATCCGTTTTGTCCTTACATAGTAGCAAGATGTTTGCGATGTGCCTTTGGTACTTCTGTCCGATAACTTGCATTCAGCATCATGCATCTGAGTCACTGAACGCCATCGCACGGGCTGCTGGCGACGAGGCCTGCTTGGTAGCAACAACAACACAGTAGTGCGCCTGCAGCAAATGGAACTCCTCCAGCTCATCAAAGATTTCCAGTCGTTCGCGCCTGCCAAAACAAAACACCACTATCGTAAGCTCCGTTCCCTCACCAGTGCTGAACAAATATCACGTACATGACACGTTCAGCTGGATCCAAGAAGTGATAGTAGATCTTGTTCATATCCCAGCACTGCGCTACCTCGTAGCCGTGGTCGGTAAATCGTGCGATCTGCGCTTCCACGGTCGGAAAGTCGTGAATACTCAATAAGTCGCACCCGCGCGCCTTGATATTCGCCATCATTACTCTTCCGAAAGCGTCGTCAGGCAAGATCTGTTCGTATAGTGCAAAACTCACATCATCAAAGTACGACGCAGCCCACGTAACAAGCTGTGTAGAGAACTTTGCTTCCATGTAGATCAACACACACTCCGACACAAACAGCGTCGGTACGTTGCGATTGATGCCTGCTACTTCCAGTTTCGTCGTCGTGCCGTCCAAGTTTCTCAAATCACAAGGAAGTAGGTGATAACCCGGCACATTCAGCTCCGTATACCCCGATGACAAGGCAGCCATAAAATCCTCCGCAGCGCTAAGCCCAAGTAGTTTTTGTAGAGATTTGCGGCGCTTGATTGTGCTCACTTTCTGCATGGTCACGTCTGGAAAGTCAAGCTCAAAGTACTCGCAATTTCTAAGCACGTTGCTGCTTTGTAATCGGAAGAACATCGTGTCCAGTCCTGCACCTAAGATCACCACTTGTTTCTTAGTCTCTTGATTACTGCTCTCTCCAGCGCGTAGGAATTTGCACACGAGCGAGTCCACAGCTGCAACTCGAGCGTAGTAGCCGCGATTAATAAGAGGCATGCGACGCGACGGAGTCGGGACGAAGAACTGTACGAACGGATCGACGTAGTAGCCTAGTTGACTAGCAGAGAGTTTACAAAGTGACGCGTCTGCTGCTGTCTCCCGCACGGCACTGTCATGCTCGAAGCTGCTGCTTCTTCTCCTTACGATCGAATTTGCCTGCATATCACGAATCGAATACCCTAGCGAGTGACATGAGACGTACTTGTCACTATCACAAGGTCGTCGGTACTAATGCTGGATACTGTCGTTAGGTACTGTAGCAGTTGGTGAGGGAGACGCAACTAACGGGTTAAGTACGATGAACGCCATTCAATCGTGCAATCAAGTGGTAGGCGCCAGCCGTTCAGTCGCGCGTTCAGGACTACTGATTTAACTTGCCCGAAATCACATTACTTTTCAGCTGCGATGGGCGCAAGCTCTTGTCGCGCGTGTTCACGTCCTGTGTAGTAATGTTCGACTTTTTGTAAACTTTCCGCGACTGTACGCTCTTCGTCGAATCAATCTTCCACATACAAACGCCAAGTCTTGTGAACTGCATACTTGCAAGAGACGACTCGGGCAGCGAGCCAGAAGCTGCGAGTGGCGCCAAACCGTTTTGTCGTGCGTTCACGTCGCGACGTCGAAAGCAGCTCGATCGTCCGTCTTCCTCCCCCCTTTTCACCCACGCCCCTCCTCCTCCTGCGTCACTCGTTTTTGACGTCGCACTTTGCAATTGACACTCTGTCTAAAGTCGCTTTTCGAACGTCAGACACGAAACGCTCGGTCCGTCCACGAGTCCCCATTGCACGCACGGAAGCAACAAGTCGGACCTTTTTTCGTCGCCCTTCTGACCCCAAGCGACTCTTGTCACGCGCAACGTCGGGGTTTCTGCTGTCGTAGTCAACCATTTGACAAAAAGCCCCACACTTAAGCAACAAGATGAACCGCGATTGCCGGGTCGACTTGAACTACCGCGCGTCCGAGCCCGTGATGGCCGAGAGCGAGGCCTCGAGTCCGTCGGCTGCCCCGCTCTCTCGGTCCTACGTTCAGCAACTGTTCAAGCCCGTGGGGGCCGCCGCTCCAATTGCGGCGTCTGGACCCGAATCCCCTCAGCCGCGGTCGTCCATGCGCCGTAAACTGAAACTCCCGGGCCGGTCGAAGCACAAACAGGTGGCCAAGTTGCCACGGATGGACGAAGTGATTCCGCGCGTGGAGGTCACGGACGAACAGCAGACGGCGATGCGGGAACAAGCTGAAGAACTCATTGAAGCGTGTTTGCACAAGTCCCGCGCGGCCTGGAGCGGCAGGAAGCAGATTTTTGACGACCCACGGCAGTGGAAACTCCACAGTGCCAAGCCGTGTCTTGCCGTGTACAAACGCAAGGAACCGCATCGGGGGATGGCTACGGCGCACCAGTTTATTGCTACTGGCCGCATCCCGAACCTCACTTTGCAGGACGTGGAGTATGGCAAATATAGCGACACGACGCTGGATGAACGCTCGGTGAGCGCGTATTTGTTCCGTGACTACTTTCTCGATGCTGCAGTGCTCCAGGTGCTGGAGACGCAGACAGAAGACGACCCGTTCCGCTTTTTTGGGATTAAGTGGAAGGCTTTTGCGTCCCCTAGTGGACCGGCGAGGTTCTTCTCGCCTCGAGACCACGCGTACTACGAGTACGCCAAGACTGTCATGACGGAAGAGGGACAGAAAGTGCTGGTGAAAGTGATGCAGTCGGTGGGAGACGACGTCTTGCCGCCGCTGCTTCAGATCGTTGGCCACGACGGACCGAGGGACGGCGTCGACCCGTCCAAGTTGCGCTTTGTTCGTGGCCACCTGTCGATGATCTCGATGTACACTTTTGACGAGACGACGAATGCCGTCAAAGTGTTTGCTGAAGGATCGTTGGATCCAGGAGGTCGAGCTAGCTCGTGGCTGGGAAGTGCGTTCCTTTCGCAACTAGCGCCTACAGTCGCGCGGATTGAGTATTGCGCGGACATCAAGTACATCATGAAGCACGGCATGATCTTTCCGCACCCGCCTGCAGCGCTTAGCCGCTCGCAGTCGGTACAGAGTGCTGTTAAAAGTCAGAGCACCATGGGTGGCTCCGAGGTTACGGCACCTGGTCCCTCGGCAATGCCGCTTTCGTCATCGCAGCAAGGATTCCTTATGACTGGAATGGCGTTGACGCGTGATTCGAGTCGAATGTCAATTTGTCCTCAACCAAGCTGGGTGCCAGATCACCAGCGCAAAGTGTGCTTCGTGTGCTTCAAAAGCTTTGGCATCGTCCGGCGTCATCGGCATCACTGCCGTATGTGTGGTGAGGTCATGTGCTCTCGTTGCATGATCACTCTGCCGCTTGTTGCGCCACCTGTTTCAGCTCCGCACGTAGTGGACGATGATGAAGTTGGAGATGCCACCCATCCTCGTCATTCCCAGCGAAATGGAAACCAGTCTGAAGCGTGTGCTTCGAGCGTGTTGCTGAAACAGCCCGCCAAGAAGAGTCTGGAGGAGACGCGCTCGAACGGATACCCGGCCGTGAATGATGTGAAGCTGTGCAAGAAGTGCATGTTTACCATCCGCCAGGAACGCAAGGGCACGATGAAGGGCGCCTCGAACTTTTACGCTGCACCCACCATGATCAAGCAATTTCCTCTTGTGTTGCAGGGATCGCTGGCTGACAACGCAGGTTTGCGACCTGGACCGATGCGTGGCTTTTTCCCGGGTGGTCGCTATGCAGCTGATGATGAGCTAGCTGGAAGAGGTAGCAATGACGAGGACGATATCAACGAAACGGACGAAGAATACTCGCTTCGCATCGAGCGAATGCGACAGATTCACATGGCACGGGAGAAGAAGAAGAACCTCCGGCGTAGCATTCTTCTGTATGACAAAGACGACTTGAAGAACGGAGAAGAGTCTCCACCCGCGAGGCCAAGCCACTTGTTCAGTGGCAGCGACAGCACGTTCAATTTCGATGATTTCCTACTGCCGACGCCGAAGCGTGAAGAGAACGATGACAGTGTCAGGCTGAGCATGCGTGGCCGGGTGGTGAGCTCCACCAACCAGAGCGATGCAGTTCCTCCATCGGTGTCTCGTCGGCCGTCCACCGCGGCTCGCCAGTCGGAGAGCAGCTATAAACTTCGGTCTTTGTCGATCCCGGACCGATTGGAACAGGTCGAGCGATCGATTGCACAGCAAGAAGCGCTGATCCGATGCATTGCAGAGCAGCGAAGTAAGATGACTCGCTCGCCGGAGAATGACACGGTTGCAAAGACAGCAGCGACGACGGTGGGCGAAATCTCGTCAGAAGCTCGATCTTCTTTGCAATACCCAGGCTCGACACAAACTGCACCTACACCGAGATGCGGCGTTTTCATTACTCCGCTCTCATTGAGCTCTTCCTAGATTAGAGCCAAGAGGGGCCAATGTAGCATACACAGCATGACGTTGGTGGCAAATAGAAGAAATGCCGAGAAATACTTTGAAACGTGAGGACTCTTGAAATGTCTGTCGTAACGTAACGTGACCAATTCTAGTGTACGCTTGATTAACAATAAATACAGTCTCAATCAACATGATGGTTTACGGTCATTTACTCTCGGGTCTTTATTTGTTAATGCTGATCTGCTACGCTTTAAACAAAGCTCCAGCTGCACAGCGATATGGTCGCCATTGCAGGGGCTTCATTTTTGCGTTCTTGTTTGATGGTGTCGAGGATACGAGCTTGACCCGCAATCGAGCTCTTCACCACTGCAACTGCCTCGTATAGGTCTTGTATCGGACCGTCGAAGTCGTTGCGCTTGTCTGCATTCTCCATACTGTGAATCGAAGTGCTCGATGCAGTTGATGGTGGGGTTCGTCCATTCTGGTATATGGTCCCTTCCTGTGGGTCATGCTTTGCACGTAACCCTTTCTGAGTCGCGCTGACGGTGGCTTTAGCTGCAGCAGCTCTCGCAGCAAAAAGTTCGCTTTCGGTATGCTCAAACGAACTGTTCAAGTCAGGTCTTCTACCAAGCTTTGCTGCTGGCTTCAACTCTTCATCGTCTTGTACTTGGTTAGTCTGTGTCGGGTAAAACTGGATCGAGTTGTTGTCATCAAAGGTGTCAATGCTGCATTGGCTTGAATAGCGCCCGGAACTGCTACCGACGTAGTCATCTTCTTCCATGAACTCATACATCTTGGAAGACGAGCTCGAGGAGGAAGTCGAAAGTATGCGAGACGGGAGATTAACTACACACCCATCGTTCGTGTTTTGATCCACTCCGCCACTTTCTTCACCATACCACTCCTGGGCGTACGTGCCAGCACCAACGAGGACGGATGGCCGAGATCTTTCGTCAAACACACAAGAGCCTGCGTGTTTCTTTGTCTCCGCGAGCCCATCATCGCTCTCCGCGTCTGTATCATCCAACACCAGCATCGGAACGTCCAGCTCACGTCCAGACGTTTGGCACTGGGCGCCATTTTGTTCGTCGAGCTCCTCTATTCTCATGTAGTCGGGCGTCCAGGATTGTGGACGCAGAGGGAGTCCCCCATCTAGTCCGAGTTCGCCGTCAGTATTCGATGCAGGGACACCTTTCTTGATCGCCATCTCGCTATGTCTCCGTCGCAAGGTAGCTTTACTTTTGGTCTTGTTGGCGAGCGGGGCGCTCTGTAGGCACCAAAGACACACCTTAGCCATGACCACGCATACTACCGAATCACCACCAAGTACAGCCGTCTCCACTGAACCGTTCACGGCTTTCCTGGCATTCATAAGACTCAAACTAGCATCAAACGATCCGCCTTTCGAGTCGTTCCCCACCACCTGGTTGTCAAAGCTGCAGCTCATGGTCTCTTCAAAGTCAGTCGACAACTCCTTGTGCTTTACAGCTGCCGTGTCTGCGGTCCGGTCCGCGGACGCTGCTCCTGGAACGACAGTGCCTTTCAAGCTGCGAAAGCTTTGAACTGCGCGTACATTGACTCGGTGCTGGAATGTGCACTCATGGCACATGACTTCACCGCAGGCGCGGCAATGGTGCTTGAAGCGCTTCACGAGACGGAATTTCTTGTTGCACACGGAACAGCTTGAACGGAGCTCGTCCGCCACCCATTCATGTGCCATCTCGAGTGGTTGCCCGCTCGGGACTCTGCGTCGTCTTGACTTTTTCTTTTTCGATGTCTTCACAGGAGTTTGGTCGGCGCTGTCATTGATGACGCTCATGCCAAGCGATGACTCAGCCATCCTGTTAGCAGGGAAAAGCGAGCGTTCCGAGCGCCAAATAGACTTGAGATACCGGTACACAAGAGTATCCGGCATACTCCCCTTCATGTGGATTCGACCCTTTGCACACACATGCAGCAACGGGTTCCTCACTTCGTCTTCATCGTCCATCCAGTACACGAAAGCAGCTTCGACGTTTCCTCGCGTGAGGCCAAAGTACGAGTCCTGACCTCCATATCCTCGAATGTGGACCGACTGGATCAC
Source organism: Hyaloperonospora arabidopsidis Emoy2 (assembly GCA_000173235.2). Lineage (NCBI taxonomy): Eukaryota > Oomycota > Peronosporomycetes > Peronosporales > Peronosporaceae > Hyaloperonospora > Hyaloperonospora arabidopsidis. The sequence continues at coordinate 538,423 of JH597957.1, forward strand.
TCGATACAGCATCCGACGTCCAGTTTCCGCATCTACATGAGTTCCTAAATGTTCAAGGTAGACAAACTCACGGCTTGCCATCAACGCTTGAATTGGCGAACGCAGTGCCAGCCATTTGAGACCCAAGTACCAGAACGGATCCTCGAGCGTCGCGCTTTCTAAAGTCTGCAAGACACAGCAATCTAGCGCAGCTTCCCCGTACGCCTTCTGCTTCAACGCCCGCATTTCGCTCGTCTCTTCGCAGTACAGGGCATTCATGACGTCCTCTAACGAGTTCGGAAGGACGGCGTGTGCCATAAAGTGCTGTCCACTCGCAGCTTCCAATGGCACGGACGCCGCCGACGGTTGAGAGGGTAAGACATTCCGGACAATGTCAATACCATGGAAGCTCCCGAGACTCGTGACACGGGGAGTGGGTGGCACTGCCCGTTTATCGTCTCTCTGCTGCTGCTGACGCTCCACTTCCCCTCGAGCAGCAGTCTTCTTGGTCCTCTTACTCTGCTTCTTCTTGCTCTGTTTTTTTGTCATAAAACACGCCGTCGGCCGCGCCGTGAGCACTTTCCAGCCACTTGCGACGGCGCTCTCAATGTTCGAGCGTCCCCACGTTGGTCCATCACGAATCGTGTCTTGAGCTGCTTGGAAGGCATAGTCACGGAGCTCTTCGTGCTGGGCGGGGGAGATATTTAATCGAGGGAGTAGACTTTCATCCACGGGAAAGAAGGACGAGGGAAGGACCACGTGCTTCCGCGGTTCAGTCTCCATCAAGTCGTTGGCTACCGTCAAGGAAAAAGGCTTCCCGAATGATGTTATGGAAGTTCCACGTAAACTCGCTCGTCACTTAAGTTCTAAGAAGGACCGGGCAAAGGAACGCGAGTGGAAAGGGCAGGGTGGGCCCTAATGAGGTATTTGGCACTGACGGCCTTTGCATGGATGAGCTCTGGACGGACGGGAACGCCGCGTCTGTTAGTCCGTGTCTTTGTGCATGGAGCTTTTATCGAAGAAGGAGAACGTCGACCAGAGCCCCATTTATTCGAGGCCAATCGAGTCTCAACGTGACGGTCGTCCTAGCTTTGCCACGCACGTGCGTTTCGATGGTATGCTGTTGTGTCATACAGGGGTCTGGATGTACACTTTCGACTGTGCTCGCTCCAGTTAGTTGCATTACGTCACACAATGGTGGTCAGCAAGATGGACAGCTCTCGAGTATACATACATCCGGACGTGGGTAGAAAGGTTCAGGCTAATAGAAAAACTTCCGGTCGTGGCTGGTGAACCGTTTTGCGACTTGATGATATAAAGCTCCGTTCGATTAAGAATAGCTACGATGACGAGCACTTTGCGCAAGAAGGTTCATGTGATTCGAAAAACTGCGACTTTCGATGCGTCAATCCTACTGTTGTGATGTAGTTTTCATCGCAGAGAGCTCAGTTGGCACACTCGTGTAGAGGGTGAAGCTGATCGTAGACTTTGCACATGAACTACTTGGATGGGCTACAAGCAGGACCTTTTGTAGATTATCGCGAGATGTTGTGCTGGCTGTTTATTCATCGGTCGCACAAGGTCTCGCAATGGTGAAGATGGAGAATGTAGACAACTCTATTGAATTTTTATTTATCGGAATTAAGAGACCATAGCGGGTCGAATAACATGACAGTCACGATTTACTACTTGGACGGCGTAACAGCGCAGGTGATGAAAGGTTTGAGACGGGACGAAGATTCACGTCAGCTTCAAAATGGCAAGTTACCATATTCGATTTTGGCGTTAGAGTTTGTGCTAACACGGATAAGTGACATACAAATATTACGTTTGAGAGCTTCAACTATTGAGTGCGGGCTATTCAAGACTGGCGAATAAAAGGCTGCTAATTAGAAGTAGTCAGTCCACCACACGTATTTGCCACTTTCACCATAGGCCCAAAATTCTACCCCAAACAATCGCGGTACACTCTCCATCCCTTCTTGACCTTCGTGCATGACATGGATGGTATCCGGACTGACCTGCGAGAACATCTTTGATTACACCAGAAGATGATTGCACCAGAACAGTTTTCGTTCTGATTGCATCAAAGTAGTCTACCCATCGTTGTCTCACCTACTCAACATTCACTCGTCATTTTTGACTCGTTGAGATTTGAGATCCACTGGCAGGCACGGACCGGGTCTGTCATTTTGGCATATCAAATTTGGCCAATTGAAACAAACATCATCACCCCATCGAAAACGGCACAACGAGGATTGGTACGTCACGAACACGATCGTGGCATTCAAAAAAAGGGCGACCACTCGGACTGACGTGAGTAAATTGCATCATCAGGACTAGATCGATGCAAACTTTGCAAAACCAGGACCAATTAGAAATAGAAACAGTGTACCACTGTCTATCTAACTGCAACATGCGATAGGAAACTGCGTGATTGGTAACGGGCCTATGTCGTGGTTAATACCTGAGGTACAGCCTTCCCTCCGATAAGTTATGGGTACGATGGACGACAACACCATAACTTAGCAGAGTTATAACTTATTGATTTTTGTGTATCATACATAAGGAGAATCAATCAATTGAGTGATCAAAAAAGCGGACCTGGGCACACAAACCAACCCCCCACTTCCCTTAAGTACAAGCCGAAATCCAACCCTAAGGCTTTCACTACTGGAACAGAACAAAAGTCTCAGGCTCCTGGCTAGTTTGTTACCTTTACAACGGTACGAGACGCACCCATAGCTTCTTTCGTCTGAGCTAACAATTATTACACAGGGAAAGCCACATATATACTTTTTTAACCGTGTCGTGCCTGTTGGTGTGATGATATCTGAGCAGTATAAAATGTCGCAGATCCGCTTACCAATGGACAACGTCTGCAAATATGCATACACAAGGATGAGAACCCAGATTTATCTCAAACAGCACTGGCGAAATGTGCTACGGTGGAGTTCGGCCTTGTCAAAACACTGTCACAGGCACCAATCAGCAAGATCTTTCGAAAGCGGTCTAATCTGGAGAATATGGATCCAAGCAGCCTAAATGCAAAACGACAGCGACTAGTTCAACATCCCATACTGGAAGAAGCTGCGTCTCTTTGGGTCCTGCAATGTCAACACCGCGGAGAGATTATCACCGGGGATATCATCTGTGCGAAGGCTCATCGGCTTGCTCAATTGCTTGGTGCTCCTGACGACGCCATCACTTTCTCGCACGGATGGATTCATAAATTCCAGCAACGTCACATGCTCCGCGCTATCAACATTTACAGTGAAAGCGGCTCGGTGGACGTGGAGGCTATGAATAAAGTTCTGCCTGATGTAAAGAAGGTCATCGCAGAGTACGCGCTGTGTGATGTTTACAACATGGATGAAATCGGTAAATTTTGTTTGTTATATTTCTAATTGAAACCGAGTCTACAAAAATTAATTTGCAGGACTATACTACAGCATGACACCTGACAGGACTATTGCACAGCAAGAAATTGAAGGACACAAAAAAGACAAGGTGAGTATATTGCAGAATGCTTGTTACCATATACTAACACAGGGGTGTGCACTGACTTCCTATGCAGTAGCGGATTACAATTGCGCTCACTGCAAATGCTGATGGCTCTGACAAGCTACAGCCTTTCTTTATCGGGAAAGCCAAGAAGCCCCGCTGCTTTGACAAGATATCAGGTCAAGCACATGGATTTCTCTATCGCAACAACACAAAGGCTTGGATGACGGGCGTGTTCTACCAGGAATGGCTTGCAAATTTAGACAAAAACAATGAAGGTGCGTAGCCATCTGAAATTAGAAAACTTATTATTCTAATATTGTATTGTTTCAGATCAAAAGTAGAAATCTCCTTCTATTGATTGACAATGCTCCGACGAATGACCTTACGTTAACTAACGTCAAGGTCCAGCTGCTTCCACCACGTACGACCTCCATGAGTTAGCCGATGGATGCTGGTGTCATCGCAGCGTTCAAGCGGCGGTATCGCCGTTACCATCTGCAGAATGCGATTGACTGTGACGATCGTAGGGAGGGTTTTAACATCTACAAAGTCTACCAACTTACTGCCATGCGCTGGTCGGTGGCTGCCTGGAACGAGATTTCAAGCACTACCATTGCCAACTGCTTCAGCCACACGGGGCTTTTACCTACTGAATCGGTCATTTCAAGTGCAGTGGAGATGGAAAGGAGTAAAGATGGCGCAACGGAGTTCGAGGAGGAAGAAAGTGATCTGGAGCAAGAGTTGATAGCACAGCTCAAGAAGCTGCGTGTCCGAGATCCCATGAAGATTTGGAGCTTCTCGATCCCATCGAAGAGGATGAGACTGCTCAGCTTGAGCTAACCGACAACGAGATTCTAAAAGAGGTTTTGGAGGCAGATGATAAGGAGGAAAACAGTGAAGATGCGGCACCTGTCGCAGAAAAATTTACCAAAACCGAGAAGATTAACCTCCTTCGTGATGCCTGCTCCCTGCTCGACGTATCCCAGGAAAGTCACCAAGCTGCTTATAAAGTCCTTCGCAACCTCCAGCTTGATCTTCGCAACACTCCCACCACCCAAACCATCCTCGACATGTGGTTCAAGTAGTTTTTCTCTTCTATAATAAGAAAACAAGTGCTCATTTTTAAAGTTATATTGCCGTATTTGATCATAACTTAAAACTTATAACTTAGCGGCCATAGAACGAGGTCCGTGGACACGGAAATCGATAACCTACTAGAGGTTATAACTTATCGGGGGGAAACTATCAGAGGGAAGACTGTATAAACCATGACAAAAGCATTCTTCAGTCTGCACACCCACTCAGAAAACTCATAACTCAAGGCATTTCAGATATCACTTGTAAATGGGCGTGACCCTCGATCTTGTTGACACGTGAATCCTCATGCGTACTCTTGACCGGATGGCTAATGTCGTCGCATGCCTAAGCAATTGAATTCAGGACTCGGTGTACACTAAGTTTACAGTTCCATTATAACTCAAGTCGTACCGAGCCATCACTATGCGATATTCAGCCTTATCCCGTAAATCCACTTGCTTCCCTCTTCATTATATGCCTGAAAGGACGAACCGATGCCTCACAAGCTCACCACTTGGCAAAAGTGAATCCGGCCTGGTGCTGATTCTAGTGCTTGCTCCACAAAATGACCAGCACTGAATCATGTCGGGGTCCACACGTCCCTAAAATAGTCAAATTCATAAACGCAGAGAGCGGGGTAGCGATAGGAGCGACTCATAAACGTTACAAATTAGCGTGGGCGAGGGGTATGTCACCAGTATTTCCGTCCCCCATCGCGGGAGTGTAAGTTGCTGTCGGGTCGCATGTTAATTGTCCTCCCTGGAACACACACAAGATAAACATTAATCGACTCCTTGCCTCCACAACTGATGATTTAGTTTAGTAAGTAAATAATCCCTGTCGAGGCAGTACCCCGTCTCCGTCAGTAGGCGCTTGTGAGCGCTACAGTCAGATCCCTTTATAACATCCCTATTTGTCCACACCCAATTTGGATCTTACAGAGGAGATATATTATCAGGGGATGCTATAGAGGAAGCTGACTTTAATTAGGAAACAAAAGGGCATACAGTTAGATCATTCTGACAGCTAGCTAATAAGGATATGCCCATTATCAGTCACGCAGTTTCCCATCGCATGTTGCAGTTCGATTGACAGTGGTACACTGTTTCTTTTTCTAATTGTTCCTGGTTTTGTTGTTGGTCCTGGTTTTGCAAAGTTTGCATCGATATAGTCCTAATGATGCAATTTACTCGACTGACGTTGCCACAATAAAGATTGAGCGCTTTTGCGGTGTGTAACGGGGTTACACAAATGGTTGTGATAACCAAGTACATTGGTATGGTACACACAGAAAGAGATCAGTTTCACTGATAAGGCGTACTTTTGTATCACATAAGCTAAGCAATAATACCGTACCCTATCGGTTATGGTTAGAAGATATCTATCGTAATAGGGTCTTAATAGAGGCGACATAGTTCTGGTGTGGTACACAAGAAGAACTACGATGAGGACGATTCGATTAGGTAGCATAGTTTTAATGTTAAAGACGTAAGTAAGGTTTATTGTCGCTATAAATCAGTAAATGTATTCAGTTCCCCTTTTGATCAGTTTTAGACATGTGTCTTTTTTCTAAGACGTCTCTAGTCGTAAGAGTTAAGTGCCTGAGTTAAGGTAAAGTACTCTTGAGCATTAGTGCCACGTGATTCCTTGGATTCGTAGTCCCCTGAACCAGGACTAGAAGCTTAAGCTTTTGTACATACACTTAGACTTAAGTCTCACTAAGTCTGTAAGACTTGAGACCCTTTAAGTTAATACCCGCTTAGTTTGATATACTAAGAGACTCTACGAGTCTAGAAGTCTTCCTCTGACAAAGGAGTAAAGGTAGCTCCGCTACACTTGGTAGCACTTGTAGTCAATCTACACCTGATTCTGTTAAAAACTGTTCCTCTGTAAGGATGGAAACAAAGGTAAACCTCTTTGAGGCCCAAGGATAAGCACTGTAGAAACTCAGAGCGCTAGTCGGGAACGAACAAGTGGATTTTATCCTCACATAAGGTCCTGACGTTATTCGTGCACATCTCGACGCTTTTATGCAGTTTGAGCCCACTTTGATTGGGCAAGTACATGACCATTTGGCATGTACTTGCCCAATCAAAGGAGGTAGTGGTGAGCTAAATTTAGCCCCAAGGAGTCCCGTGCACTCTAACACGGGACTTGAATACAAGCCAGGCTTGCTGGTTGCAAAGGCGACTGTTAAGGGCTTTGACAAACCCTGGTCGATTTTATTCGACTCCGGAGCATCCGGTAATTATGTCAGACGCTACTACCCTGAAGGGAATACACGTTATGTTGGGGAGCTAAAAGCGCACAAGGGTGATGCGATCACTGTTCGCTTGGCAACAGGAACTCTAGTCACTGTACCCAAAGTTCCTGTGAACTTGGGTGTGAATTTTTTCGATTTCGATAGTATCGAACGCTGTTTTGTCCTTGATTTGGACTCGAGATTTGATCTCATTTTTGGTATAGCTTGGCTTAGGCGCCACGATCCAGGGATCGACTGGAGATCGAAAATATTAGACGCCACGCGCACTGCCCCTACCGGACATTTGGAGAGTCATGAACCCACCTCTGCTAGGAATCAGAAGCGTTATTGGCGCGAGCCACTGGCTGACAATTTAGTGTGCTGGACATCGGAATGTCAGAGTTAGTTGATTCTGACGATGTCAAAGACATGAGTATAGAGCAAATATCGATATGTGATAGTAAAGCGGCACGTACTCCGCTAAGTGATAGTCGTTGTGAGAACAGCTTACTGAATGCTGAAAGAATTGTTGACCAAGCGTCAAGTAATAGAGGGTTGAACTCATAAGATGAGCGTGGAGTGGCACATAAGTACCCACTAAGTGACGTTGGCTGTGATAGCGACGCGCTGAATGTCAATATTGACGTTGGTGGTGAAATATCGAGGCATCCCAAGCCCGGCTCAGCGGATGCACGTGAAGTGGCATGTAATCGACGTGATGACGACGTCATGTCCAATGACTCGTCATCGGATTTCAATAGTGACGTCAGCTCTGATTTGGATAAAATTACGGTCGATGGTGGTATCGATCAGAGAGATACGAATCACACATCGTGTGCTGTGTCAAAAGTGATGATGACTGTTATCTGTATACACTCGTCAACGGAGTGACTGGTGCCTGTGATGGTACAACTAGCCTTGAGGATATACCCTCGTTAAGTTCGCTTTTAGTACTCGAAGAGTTGTCGGTCGATGAGTTTGATCGCTCACTGATGAATGGTGACATTTCAGCGGTGGTGGTCATTCGACCCGACACCATAGAGTTGAACTCTTCTTCACTTTTGGATGAAGCCGTTCTGGAGGACACAAAAGCAGCACTCAGTGTGCGTAGTGGGTCATCAACATTGAAAACCCCTCACGATTCTTTTAATTCCTTAGTCAAGGAATTTCAAGATGTGGTGTGCCACGACCCACCCTCTGTTCTACCTCCAGATAGAGGGGGTCCGTAATGAAATTGACTTAGATCCTGGGAGTAAATACTGTGTCACACGACAGTGGCCCTTGCCTAAGGAGCGATGCGATGTCATTGATGACTTCTTCCGTGCTAAGCGCGAGTCAGGAATGGTTCGTAAGAGTAATCTCCACATTCGACACCGACGTGTTGTGTCAAAAAGCCGAACGGTAAGTCACGTATTTGTGCATGCTTACAATAAGATTAATGCGGCCACTATTACGGCACAGACAAAAATTCCTTGGAAGGATGTTCTTCAAAACAACATGGTTGGTTGTACTATATATAGCGCACTCGACTTGGTCGATGGATATTATCAATTGCTCATTCGAGCGAGTGATATTCCGCTTACAGCATTGAGCACCACGAGTGGTATGCTATGGGAATGGAGGGCGATGCTCAAAGGCTGTCTAATGCTCCGGCAGCATTTAATCGTCTGGTGACGTAGCTTTTCCGCCCACAAGGTATTATTCACAGACGTACTTTGATGACATTTTTGTCCACAGTCGTGCCGAAAGAGGTCGGTGCGATGTTGCAAATCACATCGGTCATTTGAGAGCCGTGCTCGAGTGCATGCGCACTAATAAATTGTATGCAAACGCGTCTAAATGAATCTTTGATGCAGAAATTATATTCCTTTTCTAGGATGTTTTATTGGTAAACGCGGCCTTAGAGCGGATCTCACTAAGGTCAAGGCTATAGTGGACTGACCGATTCCTAAGAATCAAAAAGACTTGCGTGATTGGTTTGGTCTTGCCAATTGCTTACATAAATACAGTGAAATTACACTGATATGGCTCGGCCGTCAACTGATCTCCTCAAGATGGACACAGATTGGCGCTGAGACAACACCCATGCTGACGCATTTCGGTCAATAAGAGTATCCTCCATGCTCCCATTTTGGCGTTACCAAATCCTGAGTAGCCTTTTAGAGTTGTCTGCGATGCATCCGATTTTGCTATAGGCAACGCCCTGTTACAAAGAGATGCTGTAGGCCACGACAGAGTTATTGCATTTAAATCTCGTCAGCTGAAAGCTGCTGAAAAGGACTATCCAGTTCATGACAAGAGCTACTTGCTATGAAGCATGCGCTCGTCAAATTTAGAGTTCATATTCTGGGCTCCAAGCCATTCGCCGTCTATACGGATCATGCGTCATTACGCACGGCGACACAGTCGCGTCACCTCTCTCAAAGAACGGCTCGGTGGCTTTCCTTCTTTGCGGAATAAAACTTCGAGGTCAAGTACAAGCCAGGCAAACAAAATGTGTTGGCAGATGCTCTCTCTCGCCGACCTGATTATGAGCTTGCTCATGTCACGACTTTTTCGTCTACTATTAAGGAGTTAATTCGTGTGGCATATCCACAGGATTCTCAATGTGTGGCATTGTTTCATGCCCTTTGGGAGTGAGGAATACAAGGACTTGGACAGTCAATTATCGGCACGCTTGCGGGCTAGCCTACATCGATATTCCATCGATAATAGCCTCTTGTGCTATCGCACAGATGTAGCGGATACCGCCCGCATTGTTGTGCCTCACAATAAGGATTTAAAATATCGAAACCTCTTTGAGACCCACGATACTGCCCTCAGTGGGCATTTGGGCCGGGAAAAGGCTTATGGCTTTGTGAGTCAGCACTACTGGTGGCCCAAACTCCACAAATGGGTGAGCACATACGTGCGTACATGCGAAACGTGCCAGCGAGTCAAACCCTCAGCACTCTCGGCTGCGCCACTCGCCAGTTTAACTGTGCCCACGGGGTATTGGGAGTCCATCAGTATGGATTTTGTGTTTGGTCTTCCTAAAGACAGTGACGGCAATACGGTTATTGTGGTCTTTGTTGACCGTTTAAGCAAGATGGCTCACTTAGCGGCTGTGCCGGATTTCATCGATGGAAAAGGTAAACTATGCTGTTTATCGATCGTGGGTTTCGTCAACACGGGTTGCCGCTAGCAATCATCTCTGATCGCGACCCTCGCTTCACAGGAAAGTTTTGCACTTCAATCTTCAAGCTGCTTGGCACGCGAAATTTTGGACATGTCCACAGCGGATAATCCGCAGACCGATGGTAAGACTGAGCGAGTTAATCGCGTCATTGGTAACGTTCTTCGCAGAGTTTGTGCTGAGTCGCGTAAGACTTGGAGCTCGATGCTCCCTGTCAACGAGTTTGCGTTGAACAACGCTGTTCATGTCTTGACTGGCTTTACTCCCTTCTATGTGAATAGCCTCACGCACCCCCGTGTTCCGCTCAAGTTACTACTACGTGGTTCTAGGCTTGGTGGGGAAGTTTCTGCTGACAAGCTTGCTGAAATCAGCTCTACCACGATGCAGAAACAAGTAAACGATTTTTTCGCGACGCGCTTTAGTGTCTTACGACATGTGCGTGATGCAATGGCTGATAGCCAAGACAAACAAAAGTAAAAAGCTGATATAAAGGCAGAGGATGTATTGATTGTTATGAAGTTGGAGACCAAGTCTAATTAAACGCTGAAAACCTACCTACAAATGTAGTGTCTGCCGAAATTGCGTCCGCGATTCATTGGGCCGTGTACGGTCATAGCGAAGAAAGACCTTGCCTATACACTCAATCTCCCGGGCAAGTTGCGCACACACCCAGTGTTTTATGTTGGCTTGGTTAAGCCATATCATGATCCTTCTCTCGTGGACCGGAAGGCGCTTGTGCCTGAGGGTGGGACGTCGTTTCCGCTAGCTGCATCTTCGTCAAGAGATCCACCTGGCCATCCAGCCGTGGCAGGTTGTACTCCACCTTCCGCAGTCGCTTGTAGACCCGAATCGATCGAACCGAGACGGTTCATCTGCTCAAGCAACTGAGCCAACTCAGTCGATTACTGTTTATGAGCGCGTTGCACTTGGTCGAGGATCTCCCAAAGTTGTTTCCTCTCAGTCACAGACTGATCCAGTGCCGTCTCCACGTGAGCGAAAGACTCTCAGATTCGCTTCACCTCTGGCACCAAGTCTTCATGAGCCTGTGCCGACACTTTGACCCCTTTCCACGTTGCTCGACGATCAAGGGACTTACAGTTCCATGTGGAGAGACTTCTGAAGCGACGTCGTCACAAAGGTCAATACTAGTATCTGGTGAAGTGGCGTGGATACCCTGAGTCTGAAAACTTATGGGAGTTTGAGGTTCCCCTTCGGTAAGATTGCCCGTACGCCATTAAAGTTTTTGATCGTCGCGCTGCGGGTCATCTTGCACCCTAACGCGCTTCCCACCAATAGGTATGGGTGCGTAGGGCTCTCTCACCAACATCGAGTGACCCGCAACTTTCTGCACAGTCGAAACAGTGGTGGTTGGATCAGCAACTGGTTTTGCGTACTGCGTGCGATACATCGAACGTAGCTGGCCTTTGGCCTTTAGCATAGCAAACTCATAGCGCAGCTTGCGCTCTAGCCGAACGTCAGCCTTGGAGGCACTAGCTCTAAGGGCATTCATGCTTGGTAAGTGACATGCCCTATGAGACCAGCGAGTGAACGTGCTGTCATCCTCGGCCCCACTCTCGCCGGGGTATAAAACAACCGGGATAGTTCTCTGAGTCGGTACAGAGGCACCACGTAATTGTTCTGTCAGCTTGATTTGCTACTTGGATATCGCCGTCGCTTCGGGCGTCAAGTATATCTCTCTGAGAGCATCTCGTTCGGCAACGTCGTCAGACGTCGTAGCCTCACGTCCTGTGGGACAAGATGTCAAGGGATTCTCAGCGAACTTTCGCAACAACTCATCAACTCTCAAAGGCTTGAAGCGATAGTCCGAATGCATTTCGGCAATAGCTAATGTCTGAGATAGTCGTCTAGCTCTCTCATTCTCCTCGATGTAGCGTTGCTGTTGCTCATCAAGCTTGTTGGTGATGATGGGTTCATCAAGAGTAGTTGAGGCACGCAACGCTGTTAGTGCTTGAGCCGTGCTTCGTTCCGGAAATGGGTTTGGCGATATGCGAGAAGGATTGCCCGATGCTGACGTGTCGGGTTCGGGGACTTCACCCTCTTCCACGACAGTGTCACTGTCATGATCAACGATTTTCTCTTCTCGCATGATGTCTTCCAAAGAATCGGAGGAATGCGAAGACTTCGCCATTGATGCGTAAGGTGTCGTGAACACAACCGTGAGGTTATCTGTTCTCTCCGAGCTATCTCAATGGGAAAGGTGAAGAATGTCGATTCGGGGTATCGACTGTTTGGTGGGGGAGGGTGTAACGGGGTTACACAAATGGTTGTGATAACCAAGTACATTGGTATGGTACACACAGAAAGAGATCAGTTTCATTGATAAGGCGTACTTTTGTATCACATACGCTAAGCGATAATACCGTACCCTATCGGTTATGGTTAGAAGATATCTATCGTAATAGGGTCTTAATAGAGGCGACATAGTTCTGGTGTGGTACACAAGAAGAACTACGATGAGGACGATTCGATTAGGTAGCATAGTTTTAATGTTAAAGACGTAAGTAAGGTTTATTGTCGCTATAAATCAGTAAATGTATTCGGTTCCCCTTTTGATCAGTTTTAGACGTGTGTCTTTTTTCTAAGACGTCTCTAGTCGTAAGAGTTAAGTGCCTGAGTTAAGGTAAAGTACTCTTGAGCATTAGTGCCACGTGATTCCTTGGATTCGTAGTCCCCTGAACCAGGACTAGAAGCTTAAGATCTTGTACATACACTTAGACTTAAGTCTCACTAAGTCTGTAAGACTTGAGACCCTTTAAGTTAATACCCGCTTAGTTTGATATACTAAGAGACTCTACGAGTCTAGAAGTCTTCCTCTGACAAAGGAGTAAAGGTAGCTCCGCTACACTTGGGCTCATAACCTATTGATTTATGATGCGTCTTGATCTGCACCTGTGCAGAGGTAGCTAGAAGTTGAAGTAAATTACATTTAGCATTAACTATTCTCATTTGTCAATGCTACGACATGCGCCTGAACCGCACTGCAACTTGACCATGTACTTGTCTGATGGCATTCGTCCTTCCTGCCCATCTCATACGTTGGTCCCATTTTGCAACCGTGTCGTCTTGTCCCAACGGTCAGGTCGTCACCTCGCTGCCCCATCTGTCAAGTCGTTGACCTGTCTCTTCCTTTCCCATCTGCCCGATCGCCTCATCGTGGTCCCACATGTCACCTGGTGTGACAAATGGCCAATCAGGTGAGACCGTGACGCGGTATATCCCTTAAACCTTGAAACCTGTCAAACATGACAGTTTCTAACACCAATGCCCGCGCACGATTGAATCAAATGCGACGAAGGGTAGACAGAGGGCTAACTAGCAAATGATCGACACTAAATGGCAGCGAAAGGCTCGTACCTAAGGACTTGATAGCTCAAATGGTACGAGGTTTGGTCATATATGGTTTTCATCTGAATGACTTAATAACTCAAATGGTACGAGGTTTTGGTCATGTGTTTCGGCTGGTAGCAGAGGATGCCCCCTCAATTTCATTTCTCTTTGACCATGAATCAATAATTATGGGGTTTATCCCCTAGTGACTAAGCACCGCCGTTTCAATCACTTGATTGCCGATTCGATCCCCCGTACGACAAACCTAAGTTCGTTAAACCATGTGTGACACATAACCCTCAGTGGTACCACCCGGGAACGCCGGTACCACTGAGCTCGGCCTTCGTTGAAGCATAACTCCCCGGCATCGAATAGTTGGGGGCCCTGGACTGGCTAGCCCCCAGAGTATCCAGTAAATAGTGGCCATCCGGGAGGGGATGTGTAGGCCTCGACCGAAGGGACATTCTCGGGCCGTTAGTTCCACAGAATGACTGTCATGTACGCAAAAAAAGGAATAAGATGTCGTCGGCCGCATTTTGTGGTTGACGGCGTTACCGACCAGGATCATCCTCCGTCTGCCTTGTCTCATATTTGTCTCTCTTACAACTTCAATGACATTAACGAGTACTATAAAGACACAACAATTTATTTGCACTTTCATTTTTCAACACACGACGCGCAATTTATTGATACAAATGATGAACGTCTGGGTTCATTTTTATTCGGCTGGGTCATTCTGATTCGTTATCAGAAGTAGCTTAGAAATACGCCCAATTTAGTCGGGAGTAGATCCCAAATACTCAATTCACTATTTCTGTTTACCCGTGCAAAGCCCAAAATGAAGATGTCAGTGCATTTCGCTGCTAAAACCCTTCAACATTCCTTACTTCCTGACCAAAACCCAACCCTATGAGCAATAACAACATAAATGCGTTTTTAGTACGCGCAAAATAATCCATTCTGGGACACCCGTAAGTGCGGCCTTGTCACCGCAGCCATCTGCGATACACTTGGACGTGCCGCATCCTCCTTGTTGTGTCTATGTGACGAAGGTAAAAACAGTTTTGTCTTGAGTAAAAAGGGGTTCCTCATGGACTGGGCCGTGCCCTGTATGCCCGCGTTGCCAATTGGAAGACGCGCTAATTCGTACTGGCAGAAGGGCATCTGTCCAATTACAAGCAAGGTGGTGATTCCTTCATTACGATGAAGATGACATGGAGGTCATGAAAGGCGAGCTTGATCTTTTACCGGATAACATCCTGTAGTAGAGGTATTCCAACAACAAGGCCAATTGAGGTCGTGACGCCTGCACCAAAGATGTTTTGATTAGCAAGTACAGCTAAAGAGATGGAGTACTGGGTCAAGCCATGCGTAGCTGCTGTGACGCTTACGATGTCAGAAGAACCGAATGGCCAAGTGCTGGAGTGCTGAGTGCAATACCTGTGCATACGCCATGGACTGAGACGCACTATCTGCTTCCGATATACTGGGGAAATCGTAAAATATGCGCGGATCTGATAAGTAGTTGGATTCGAAGGAGTAGTGATCTAAAAAATGGACGTTAATAGGAAAAGATTGCTTGGTGAACAATTGGCGATAAAGGGTTCGGTCATTCACGAACTGGTAATAATCAAGGCCGCTTACTTGACGCGCCGTAAATTAGTGCACGCGAGTGACGGCGCCGTAGATGATTATGGATTTGAGAGAGAAATAAACGAATAATTTTGGTGCCGCAAACAGCGGCAATCAGCCCCTGATATTACATCCTTATTGCGTGACACAATGTGGTCGATGTGAACGGCGTGGGGATAAGCCATACTTCGATGCTGCATCAATGCGTGCGCCTCGTGCTACTTTGCACGGGCAAGTGAGTAAGTAGACAGTAATGGTGAATTGAGTATTGGGATCTACTCCTGACTAAATTGGGCGTATTTCTGAGCTACTTCTGATAACGAATCAGAATGACCCAGCCGAATAAAAAAATGAACCCAGCCGTTCAGCATTTGCCCTTATTTACTAGCCCCTAATCACTCGAACTGGAACGTAACCTTGGACTAAATTTCTTATATCAAAGACGAGCTTCAGGGTTTGCTCCCCTATCTTATCTGGTATAACTTTGGGTCAATATCTACAGAAAACTCGGCATCAACATGTGAGCCGAAGTCATTACGAACGTACTGTCATGATATTTTGCCTATGCGACAACCGAGTGGCCGAGCGATAAGCGGGACTAAATCAGTCTTCAATGCTTTCTTAGGGGTTAACCCAATATCCAAGAAGACGCTTAAATGTCGCACCATATACTCATCTGGCTGCTGCTTCAGAAAGAAATGTCTACACTTAACAGTTGTGGATTGTCAAGACGAAACGACACCTCTGGAATACGGTGGACACTTTGTTGCTAATGCTGCCAAAATGCCAGGTGACCATAGCGTTGGCATCATTGACGAGCAACGACACCATCTCAGAGCACATCCGTGGAAAATGTTTTGCCTAGTTGTTGGCGAACACGAAGTCAGAGCAATATATTTCAAGGCAGCTCACGCTGTGAAGCGGCGCATGTTGACCGGCATGTGCTCCGAAAAGTGCCGATGTGATGGCCGGTGTTTCATTCATGTGTGTTATCGATACGAATGATCATCTGGCTCCAACTTGCGACGAGGAGCATATACTACGCACTCGAAGAGCCGTCGGAGTTGATGCGCAGCTGGGCTTTATAGACAGGCAAAGAACAGGAAAGCAAACTGGCGTGCTGGATGAGACTCGAAAGGCAGTGGCCGGTCGATTGTTTTTTGCACGCAACCCGACGCGACGATACAAAGTCTCCGTACACGCCTCTCTGTATAGACCAGAGAATGTGCTGAATCGTCGTAGGCACACGTGCAGTTTGTACGCATTAGCTCTCGTTGTAGAATCGTTTTGCAAGCGCTGCATTAGCTTAAAAGTATTCAGTGGCCACATTTAGAGCGGGCGCATAAGTAACGTGAGCACGTGGCTATTGTTGGTGCTCTGTATGAAAGCAAGCCAGAGGATCCCCATTGCAAACCGGATGGATATGGCTGGTAGAATAGCAGACTTTCAACAAAGCCAAATTCACGACTTGTGGACAAGGCTCAACGGTCAACTTCGATGTAAGATCACGTGAGCTCCGCTTCGAGTGATCATGCATTGATTCGAGGTACCGCTTCAGAAAAAGCGGCACTCGGAAGAGATACGATGCAGGTTCCGTCACGGCTCGCAGATGCCGCGACTGCTGGTATCGTAACCCCCTCCCTCGTGACGTTAGTGAAATGCGGACCCGTAATTCTACATTCTGATGCCGTGGAGATGCGTATACGTCACATGATGAAGTATCTGTAGTATATGGCTGCAGGGGTAGCTTCGAGCCAACTCGAAATGATATGGAGACTGCGAATCCTGGCGAATGTTTATCAAGAGTATTCTCGTAGTATTTAGCGGTCCGACGGCTATCGTTGGTAGCGTGGCTGGAGGTGCAATGTCTGCAATTTCTAGACCAAATGCTCGTGCACGTGTATCACCAAGCATGTGTGTGACTGACGTTCTGAAGTATGAAGAATTGATGTGAATACGTGTGTGCAGGTATGTCAAGACCACATGGCTGGCACAAGTGTCGTGTGGGTTACACGAACGTGTATTCATCTAGGTGTCCAGGCTGAACAGTACAGGTCATTCCAAGTCTACAACCTAGTAGCTCATCGCTTTTCCAATTCGAAGGCTTGTGATTTTACAGGATGGGATACTAAGGTGTGTCGAACAGTCCGCTAGCTAAGGCAGTGTGGAGCTGGTGCAGCGCGTCGGCTGCAGTAGGTCGGTCTTTGGGGTGGACGGACACGCAAGCGAGCCCCAGTTCCTTGATAACCGTTGGGGCTGCAGAGGAGAACTCGACCTGAAGTCGGCCTGTCGCCACTAGCTGCAGAATTGCCAGTTCCGGCATAGCCCGACCAGAATCGCTGTAATCCTTAACGTTGGTATACGGAAGAACATGCTGGTCTAGTTCAGCCAGCACTACGCCGAAAGAGAACATGTCGACTTTGTCGTCGTACTGTTCTCCCATCATGACTTCTGGCGCCATCCACCAGGACGACCCGACACCGCCAGTCATGCCAAAGTCGGACTGCTCTCGAGAAACGCCGAAGTCAGTGAGCTTGGCATCTAACTCCGAGGTCAGCAAAATATTCTTCGACTTGAGGTCACGGTGGATAACAGGCGGGGACAACGAGTGGAGATACGTTAGAGCATGAGCGACGTGGAGGGCAATCTTAGCTTTGTTGCGGTCAAAGCCAATCGGATTGTTGCGGTCGTCATACCCTTTCAGCAGTGTCCGCAAGTCCCCAGCTTTCATGTACTCAGACAACACGCAGAGGTCAGTGAGCGAGTCCCACGCAACACCAACGAACTTTACAATGCGTTCATGGTTCAAGGTTGCCATCAGCTTGACCTCTGCTAGGAATGCATTCACGTGGCCAATGTTCTTGCGCATTTCTGGCAGCAACATCTTTACAGCCACTACCTCCTCGTTGTACAGACCCTTGTATACCTCGCCGCATCCTCCTCGACTGATCAAGTCCTGCACAAGAACTTTCTCGCGAGGTACACGAGCAGTGACGATGACCTCGTCGCTCCACAAACCGCTTTTTGCTGTACTCGTGCTATGTGGCGTCTTCTTGGTTGCCATGTGTTCCTCCGTCCAGGAGAATTCAGTGCCAAGCATGCTGGCATCCAAAGCGCATTCTGGTGTCGGGCAGCCAGTATACATCGAAGCAAGAACTGCGACTCCGTCCTCAGCCAAGCCGTTCTCGTTACGGCGACGGTCACACCAAACTGTAGCCAAAGCCACCAGTGCGACACAAACGATTGTTCCAGCCACGACAGCAGCAATAGCGCCCCAGGTGATACCGTTTTCAAAAGCTCTTGCTCCCAGCCGACTGGGATCAGATCGTTTTGACGCTGGTCCAGTGTGAAACCTATAATGGCCTTGGATGCAGTGGCCGCGCAAGATCTCTTCCCTGTCGACCTGGAATTCCAAGAGAGGTTCACTGCCGCACTCGCTGTCTCCATACAGAAAAACCACCACTATGCCATTCTCGAAAAGGCTTACGATGTCGGACGTGTTTGCGAAAGCCGACGATCTCTCACAAGTGCCTGACGCCGGATAGACAGTTGTCTGGATCAATTCCTGACACTGATTCCCCGCGTACTCCTCCATGACCACGTAGCTGAGCCCTTTGAAGCGCTCTTCCGCATACGAGAACCGGTCAGTGATGTTGCACGACGAAGACACGAACAGCGTGTGGTTCCCTAAGCTGTTTGCCGTACAGGCTTCGACATCGCAAGTCTGTGTCTTAGTCATTTTGACTAAATTGGGCGTTCCAGCACAGTGTCGCCCTGAGTAGAGCTCCTTCGAAGACCAATTTGTTGCAAGAGTGATCATCATTAGCAAAGGAGCCACTACTAATGCCTTGGAAACCCATCGGCCGAGCAACATCAGGAACGCGGACACGTAAACTCACGGGGTGATCGTGAAATGAATGTTCAGCGAGGGTTTCCCACATTGTTGTCTGCATCCGCAACGATTGGAAGATAGATGGATTCCCATCGTGTGCGCAATCCCAAGCAAACGCCACATCAATCGATCATCAGAAGCTGGGGAGCCGGCACCAACAGGCTGGCATTCATAGTCCCGACGTGACGACCAGCTGCTGCGTCCCTCAATTATCAGGAGACCGAGAGTCCACACCTGTATCTGCATGATCCATTCTGGACTCGCGTATTGCGACCGCTGATACTTACACGGGCGTTGGATTTGAATCGAAGTCAGATGGAGCTTCAAGGTCTTGTCTCGATTGTTACATCGTCACTTGCTCCTGCAACTCCTACCACTCCCAGCAAAGACTCTCCTATCCTGCTCTCAACGCACACTGTCCCGAGCTGGTTCGACGAAAACGATCTTTCCATGTGCACTGCTGAAGTTGTAACCGAAAATCATGCACTTGTTATCCTGCATGTCAACATAAACGAACAAAGACATGGTAAATCCTGAGCGTCGATTAAGTGCTTATGCCCTATACGATATTGGTGTGCTGCTGCCTAAACTACATCATCTTCTCCTCGCTGGCTTAGTCTGCTTGGCTCGGCTCTTCGGTCATCACTGGGGACACTTCGCAGAGGACACGTGGAATCGGATATCTAGTCCGGGGTGCAGACAGGGCGCTGAAGTCGCAGGGAACGGCGGTACCAGACCGATCACCCCCGATGGGCCGCTGACGCACCTGGACTAGGCGGATCTTGATCACGTTCTAGGCAAGTTCGCTTCGTGGGGCTCGGGAGTCAAGCTCGGCGACCCGGCCGACAACTCGAAGGCTGAAGTAGAATAGTACGCTGAAGTAGAATAGTAGATACTAGGTGGGGGGGGGGTGACAACCGCTGTTGCCGTACTCCTCACCTCGGGGTGTCTGGGTTGTTGCTCTCCTTCCGGTTTGCACGCTGCGCTGCCTCCCGTAGCGCACGCAGCGGCAAGAAGGCCTCCCCCGCAAATTGGGAAGTTATAAACGAACAAAGACTCGACATAAACAATTCCGCTCGGTCGACAACAGCAAATCTGAAACGTAACTGTTCCCATCCCGTTCGCCAAAGGTGACGGCGTCTCTCGTCCATAGCGTTTTGCTTGACAGATAGTATCGTGTCCGTGCATTCAAAAGCTTATTGAAGACTTTAATTCCATCGCCCGAAAAATACCTCATTTGGAGACTTCTCTTAAAACCAGGGTCTATGAGACCCCGTTTTTTTAGGAGAAGTCTTGGAATTCGTGACCATACGCTTGCTGACGTAACTGCTAAGACCTTCGCATCGCTCGTCGAATACGGGGATTCGACAATTTGATGCCAGAAGGTTGATCCACTGGAGACGACGGAACTGGAAAAGCACAGTCCACTCACCATCCGCGTTATCAGCTCGGCCGAAGCTTTGTAAGACCTCGCGTGCATGTCAATCGTGTGGCATTGACAACGTCGTGTTTGTTGAACGACGCCGACCACATGCGCAGAAGTTGTAGTGTTGTTGTTGTTGTCACAGATGGTCTATTTACACTGAATTAACTATGTGCAAGATCTCTGGAATAGCCGTAGCCACGTTGCCAGCACCGGAGGGTCCGAGATCTGACGAGGGCTGACCCCCGTACAGCTTGGTGGCCTTCTCAGTTCATGCTCGAGTAATTCGATGCATGAATACAGCGTGGCACCCCGTATAGCCGATGACACGTTTCGATGCTCTCGTAGCGCTATTGCGCGTACTTGCCGGATGCACGTATCCCAAAAATTGGTCGTGGTGCTTGTGATGTCCTTTGTGGCCGCCTGATAGACCGCGTCATTTCGGTCTATCCATAGCTAAGTTTGACAAATCGTCGCTAGAATTTACCATTTTCGCTCAGCCTCTTCCCAATCATCCTGGAAAAGGTCCTCTAGGAGGGTCTTTCGGTGCGCGGGTACGCTACCGACTCATCTGCTGGCACACGCGCTAAAGAAGCAATCAGTTTGATGGCGTGATGCACGTTCCCCCGTCCATTGCTCCACCAGCTTGTTCCAAAACGCTACGGCGTACGGGCAGTCCCAGAACAAGTGCGCCAATGTCTCCACTTCACCCCGACAGCCCGGTTGCTTACGACATGTAGTGTCTGCGAGTCGCCATGCGTGATGCAAATGGAGTAGCCTCGATGCGATCCGA
Organism: Hyaloperonospora arabidopsidis Emoy2; assembly: GCA_000173235.2. Taxonomy (NCBI): domain Eukaryota; phylum Oomycota; class Peronosporomycetes; order Peronosporales; family Peronosporaceae; genus Hyaloperonospora; species Hyaloperonospora arabidopsidis. The sequence goes on from JH597957.1 coordinate 559,491, forward strand.
TATCCCGTCCAGACCTGATTAGCCGTAAGGCCCTGACTATGGTTCCATACTTGCTTTGGTGTTTGACATAGTGCAGCGCGTTGCCATTCGTCCCGCCCTGACCGTTCTTCCAGTCGGTCCAAGAAAATCCCCAAAGAGCGGGCCAATACTTTTTTTGTGAGCTCGAAAGGCTTGCCGTGTAAGCACCGCTTGAATGGCCCTATTCGGTGTTTTGTCAGGTACAGCCCAAGAAAATCTGTGAAGCTGTGGGTGTGCTGCAAATACGAGGCCGCGTTCCCGTAGGTCGTGAATGAGCGCCCTCTGTTCGACGTTTGATCCGACGGTCAGCTTCGGGGTGGGTCCGGTACATCTCCAGTGCACGCCATCATCCCCCTGGTTCAGCGTTATAGTCTGCGTTGGGTCCTGCGCGTCATCCGACGTTCGACCTGCTATGATGCCTTCTCGTGTCAGTGACCATATATAGGTCAATAGAGCCGGGGGAGCACGACGTAATTGTGGAGCTGAGTGCTGGCGTGCTCTGTCCAACGGCTATAGTCGGCGAGGCTAGCAGCACCGCTGTTGCCCATCGCTGTAATGTTGCTGCCGAGTGCGGCCTGGGTGAATTAGCTAACTGGGGTATCTTCAGAACAAATTCCGCTGGTCACGTAAGTTCCAGGCCAAGTTGATCAAGTGGACAGGCTTCAATCCGATTAAAAGTGGGTTTGACCAACATGTTGCCACTTTGATCGCGGATCCAAGGGTCATCCGACCAATTGAACGTGGCCCAGAAACTTCGAATCTCCGCGGGCATGTCCCCAGTACCCATCGATCGGTCGGGAAACTTTGCTGAGTAGGATATAATAAACTCGTCTCCGTCCCACCAACTAACCGCCCAGTCAAGTAATCCCGCTGAGTGTGTGGCGACCCATTTCGTCAATTGATGTAGCTGGTCTGGTGTCGGAGCTAGCCAGTTCTCAATTGTCCGTTGTAACTCCATCCCTGGTATATTTCGCAGGCGTGTAGCCGCATGCTGCTTCAACATAGCTGGATTCACCTGCCATGCGTGAACCCGCTTCAACCCACGAAAGGCCCAGCTACGCCAAGCTGCAAAGTACTTGTCCGAGCGCTGGGTAAGCCATATGAGGGCGTGCTTGGTTCGTTGAGTTTTGACTGCGACAGTCACATCTACTAGCCCGATACCTCTCGCATGTCGAGGCGTCACTAATTGCCTCGGATTGACCGTATGCCTGACGTCTGTCGATGTAGCGTGCGCCCACAAGAATTGCTTGAATAAATTGTGCAACTCCTTCTCAGCCCATATCGGAATGTCAAATCGCTCGCTGTGAACAACAGAGAGGGAAGGACAATGGTGTTCAGTATAAGAACTCTGTTCTCCACACTTGTCGCTACCCGCGTTGCCGGTAAGAGGCGTCTTTGGATCTTCTAGATCCGAAGGGCCCAGTTCTTGTTCTCTAAATCCCCCGTTCTAATCTTGTAACCCAGATACCTGGTTGTGTCTCATAGTGCCACGACTTCTATCCCCTCGTAGCGCTTGATCGTGATTGCCCTTTTGAGAAAAATAAGCTGGCTTTTGTTCGGTTGTACATGCAGGCCCGACAGTGCTCCAAACTCGGTGACAATGCTTAAAATATGCGAAATTTGCCCAGCCTCCGCGAGGAAGAGTGTGGAGTCGTCGACAACGCTGATAATGGGCACGTTTGCCCCGACAGCCCCGGCACATCGAGCACCTTTAACGATTTTTCCCGCTGTAATGCTTGACTCAGCACCTCCACCACTAGCAGAAATAGAAGCGGTGCAAGCGGACAGCCCTGTCGAATACCCGATCGCACCTGGAGAGCCTGGAACTGGCAGCCATTCCCGTCAAAGCATGATGACGTACCGGTGTGGATGCGTCGGATGAGTTCTACAATTGATCATTAAAAAACGAACAGGCGTACCGCTTCGTACATGAAATCTCTATCAACCGGATTATATGTCTTTTTAAAGTCCAATAGAAAGATACATCTGCTCTTGTCGGCGGTCACGTCTTCCTGCCCCGTAGCTGTTGTTAGTTGAGCCATCATCATCATCACTGATTTCGACATTTTTCGCCCGTGTACAAAACCTTGTTGCGAGTCGCTGATAGCTCGAGGTAAAGACTTGTAGCCGGGTTGCCAGCACCTTCGCAAAGACCTTGTAGCTTGTTTGCAGCAAAGAAATCGGTCTATAATCCATGGCATCGTCGTAAGCGCCTTTTTTTCGAAGAGGAATAATCAGAGACTCCAGGAATGAAGAGGGGACCTCCGACCCCGCTAATATGAGGTTACTGATGCTGACCAGAGCGGGGACCATAAGCGCAGCCGTGTCCTTGTAAAAATCATTGTGCAGCCCATCGGGGTCAGCCGGTTTATGACGATCTAGCCCGGTGATAGCCGCAAGCACCTCTGCGTCCGTATAGGGACGTAGCATCCGCTTATTATCGTCAGATCTGAGTCGTTGCTCCGGCGGTATGGATGCAAGTGCTCTCAACTTCGCCGATAATAATGGCTGTGCTACGGTTCGGTGACTCCTGCTGAGCACCTGCGTCCATTCCGACGCGAACTGCTCCGCGACCGACAGTTTTGCTGAAAATGGCGGTCCATGGCGTGCCCGTAGGGAAGTGACACGTTGATCTCGTTCCCAATTTGCTATCCTCTGGTAGGACCATCTGAGACGCTCCTCCGACCGCTCCATAGCCTCCCCTAATCGAGCCAGGTGGTCCTCTCGCATCTCCTCTAAATTGGCTGAAATCCATTGCCTTCGTGTTATCAACTGCCGCCTGTTGCACTTACGTAGCTTCGCTCCGTACCGTATTCTTCTTCGCTTTTCCCTTTTTGTGACCACTGTTATGTAGTGTATGCTCCCAGCGATATGGCCGCCCCAGAACTAGATTGAAGGGTATGACCCACCACCTTATTCATCATCTCCTTAATGACTTCCGTCAAGACTCGGTCTGGCCGGTTCGACCGAATAGGATAGGAAGTGCGACGCCGCTGCTGTGGTCGTCGGCCAAAACCTTTTCTCTTTAAGTGTAGCACAACCTGCTCGTGATCGGTGCTGAGGTGAAGGAGCCGTAGATACCCAGAGGACGCCTGGAGCCCATGAATATGGCACGTAGAACCGGTCTATCCTGCTAGCTGTCTCCGTGGTTCAGTACGTGTAGTGGTGCCTTGTATCGAAATCGTCATCCTCGGCGTGTTCCCGTAATAGACGAGCGTCACTAGGGCGGATCCATCCAGTAAGGAGCATAGAGCTGGACTCTCGGGACGGCTAGCCGTCCGTGGGCCCAACCGGTCAAGCTGTGGGCTCTGCACACAGTTGAAATCTCCCAGTAATACAGTTTCGCTCGGCGGCATGTTCCAGTCCTAGAGCCCCTTGATTTTTTTTAACGCTCTGCTCGGACGTTCGGCGCGTATACGTTAAGCAGAAAAATGTTGTGAACCTCACTCCTATTACGCGTGAGGTCCAGTTGTCGTGGTTCCATACGGCTGCTGCTGACGCGGCCTCGGGTGATAGCAAGATACCAACCCCCCGAGTAGAAGAAGGTAGTGTTTACCGCATCAAAAGGGCACTAACGGGAAATCTCACCGGGGAATACACTCGAGGCGCAAGCCGACGTTCGCCACGTACGCCGCACTAGGAACAGAGACTGCCGCGCCGTGGATCCACACACACCACGTGGGAAGCAGCATCCTCGTATTCAGTTGAGCTTATCGAATGTAGGATTAAATCGGATATTCAATAAAGCATAAATCTAGCGCTGCAGAATGCATCCGAGAAACCCAACGAGATGTGACAGACTCATTTGCAAAGAGCACTAGGACGAGCGGATACTGTCCACACGACGTCAAATGTGCACAGTTCCTTGAGGCTAGCAACATTGTCGTAAGTCGTAAATCCTTACACGCGGCAGCCCCTAGTCTTCCACGACGTTGTCCCTCCGAACCACTTCTCATACGAGAACCGTCGGTCGGTGACGTTGCACTTGAAATGCACCAATTTGGTTCTGTTGTTCGTTTCTCCCAATGCGGCAGTGATCACTGGTCAAACGACTATACGTCGATGCAAGAGTCACCGCATCCGGTGCCCCGGAAGAGGTGTTCATGTCAAAACGTTCTTGAGCAACACAGACAGAGCATGCTGTCGTGCACATCGATGCGATGATCTTCAGCGATCGCGCAGTCGTCGGAGACGTATTTACGGAAGTCGAACCTACGCACAAAAATGAGATTAAAATGCTACCGGCCTTTGCTCGTTCCATCACTAACTGCGCAGTGGTGTGCTCGACACACGGTCCTGTTGCAGAAACGCCGCCCTTTTATCGTTTGTGAATTATTAATGCTAGGTGGTGAACAGTTACGATCGCGAACCAAGGTGTGACGATTTGGCTCTTCACCTGCTCGATAAAACAGACGTCCTTTACCATGTGGTTTTTCGCGTGCAGCTCTTACAAAACGGCCAATCCACCCGTCGAATCATCCAAAGATACCGAATTTGGAGTTTGCCGCTCAGTCTAGTCTCGCTTGTCGATTCGCGGAGGGCTGTCCAACGGCGCAGCTAAAGATTTTCCGTTTGCCGTAAACGCGGCAGGCACGCCAAGAGAGCTCGCAAAGATAAGACTGATCCCGCCTCCGGTTTTCTACTTTGCGGCTCAATAGTGACATTTGTGCGGCGCATTTAACCCACAGGTAGAATCGGATGATGCCGCTGCTTATGCAATCAAATAAGATAGATCGTTCAAGTGTTGCTGCTGTGCGTATACACGTGCTCCATCGAGACGGCTTCGTGGGGCTTTTCAACCACGTCACCACCTTACTTGACTAGTACGAGGTATGGAAAGACTGTAACCAATATCGGCCTGAAGGTGGGCGATACCTGGGATCTGCCCTGATTCAGCTATACGTGGCAAGGTAAAGAAGTGTTCAGTCGTTACTGGTGGCCTTTTCTAGCGACGACCCGGTGGACACTATCCCGATGTGGTCGCAAGAACCACGTCGTCGGGCTACGTCGTGTATGCTGACAAACACCACACAGTATCGAATGCCGCTGTACTTTGTGATGTCCTTCACATGTTGAACTGCATTCAAGAGAAACGGTAGCAAGCTCTCGGAATCCAAGGGTGCGTCCGCAGGGCGACGTCTGAACAACGGCTTGGACATTTAAAAAAAGGTCAGCTGCCATAATCGTTCGTAAACTGACAAACGCGGGAACCTTAATTGGGTTGCGATACCCCAGACCTCGCGTGGCTTTGTGTCGACTTAACGGCTAATTTCGCAACCGCTACTGCAGGCACAGAAAAACGTGTAGACTTTTTGACATGTCGTCGGTCCCGCTGCGCCATTAGCTTTTGTAGCTTCCTTGTCTACCATACCTCGGCCAGGACGCATTGGTACCGTGCGTTTATCACCGCATCCTTATTGACCATCTTGACGTTAATCTCTAAATGAGCCGTTTCTCGGTGATAAATATTCGATCAACACTTTATGACGCACCATAGCGGAAAGGTCAATGTGACTTGGTATGAAATTCCGAATACTTGCCCTTCGGTAAAAAAGTTGTTGGGATCAGACTAGAAGATATAATTAAGTGCTGGTCAAACCTGTGAGGCTCTGTCCAAACGGCAAGTTACCTTGTCGCTGTCACCGCAGATGAACAAGTCAAAATAGAGAGAGCATTCCAGTTTTTTTAGTCCAGCTCAAGCCGGCCCCGCCCCAGCGTTCGACTCGCGCAGCCCCTTCAGCAGGAGTCCTCCCTCGCGAGAGTCGAAGTGGGTCATGTTGTTTTCTTATTCTTGCCGCTCGCGCGAATGGCCGTTAGGGGCAGAAGCTACCGCGGGCGTCACTACCTCGGCGGTCACAAGCTTTGGATCAACAGGCCGCGTCAGCGGTGTCTGGGATCCTCCATCACTGGTGGTAGCATCTTCGCACTCTGAGATGTCGTGTCAAGGACGCGCAAATACGGTAGACACATAGCCCGGCTTGCAGCCACCACCTCATTTAGCTGCTATGTTAGGCGCTTTCCTGCCTCCTGCTAATAGGACAGCGATGGACTGAGAACGCGTGAAAGATAAGCTCGTACCGGCCTTGATTCGGAAGGGGTTCAGTCCCATCATATATTTTGCCTCACGTCTCCTTGTAGTCCAGCCGGGACAAGTTCCAGATCCGGCACCTATTGCCCCGTAAGTTTTCAGACTTATTGCATACATTACCTTCATGAAACACATACCAAAGAGAGATCATCTACACGACAAAAGAAGCTGCAACGTTTCCAGGCATTACTGTCTGACCGAGAGCAGCATAAGCGGCGTAGCAAGTGATCTTTGCCACACGGTGCTCATGCCGACGGATTGGCTGGGCACCAAAAGGAGAAAGCACTGCTATCTGTATTACGAGAAAGGCCCGGAGTCAGCGGTCAGCAAATCTGAAGTGTCCACAACAGGTGGAACATGGCGTCACTATTCCTATCCACGCCAACATCTTTCTGGCCAATCAAAACGGGTGATCATATGGTATCTTGATAGGGAAATAGGGCGGGGTAGGGTTTTTATCTTCTGACATATTCCTACGTGATACACACAATCGTATGACACGCAGACTTACGCTGGGATTTCCATGAGGAAGTGCAGAGCGAAACTAACAAGCGTGATCATCTTGAGCACCTCAGCTCCCGTGTACAACATGTGGTAAAACTTGGCCGGTTTGTTTTGAATCTGGACCTTGTGGCGCATCTCCCCGAGCTGCATCTTTTGGTTGAACGACAGCTTGTCGACGTCCAGTTCCTTGAGCTCCTCGTAGAGCACAAACTCGGCCGTGAGCTCCAACTTGGGGAACAGCCACGCAGCCTGCACGCCCACGAGAAACGAGGCAAAAACAAGGCGCCACACGGCGTTGTCCTGGGCGGACGATACGAAAAAGTGCAGCACCCAAAGTCCCACGCAAAGCCCAATCTCTACCGAATTGAGCGCCGCGAACATCGTGCGGCCTAAGTCCAGCGCCAGGTGACGCGGCATGAAAGGTGCGCGGAACTTCAGCCACGACTCTGTGCACGAGATCGCGAGCACAAAGCCCAACCACACGAGGGCGAGAAATGCGGCGACTGCGCCTGTCGGCAGCCAGTCCAACTTGGCCGCTGCGGCCATGGCGACGCCCACGCCGGCGTACACACCGCCCAGCAGAGTGCGCGTTCCGGCGTCCATGGTGTGCGTTGAACTTGGTAGATTGCGGAATGGCAAAGAAAGACCGGATTTGGGTGGTAAGGAAACGGAGCGACCATCACTCTGATGACAACAGTCATTGCAAAAGCGGGAGTGAAGCTCACTGTTTCCACAGGCTCATGGGCTGCTCTAATACACTGAGAGAAGTGCGGTTACATGGAACTGACTTGCTTGGATGAAGGCTGATGCGGTTGTAAAGTAGACTCACAAGTAGCAACAAGGAAGCATGCTGTACGGATACTTGCGGCGCAATTAGTCTAGTTGTTTCCACTTGCTACTAACTACAACTAGCAACTAACACTCGAAACTATTGGTGCACGACCTCTGCCATATGAAAGAAAAACAGACGCAGTCAACGAGACCCTGCGGCAATCATTACGTCAATATAGTGCGATGAGGCTCAAAGACACGGGGCTCTCTAACGAGTGGAAGTGCAATAGAGCGCCGCTGTGACAAGGGCTAGGTGCTGTCGCCGCCCATCTGATAATCGTGGGTACCGCCTACGTCAATCTGGCAGAGCTGGACCTGTACCGCAGACACTCGACGGAACGACTCTTGTCCTACCTTTTGATAATCTAGAGCAATCTGGAATCACGAACCAGTCCATGAATAATTGCAGAGCTGCCACTGCGTAGCGGCTTCTTGCTTGGCGACGACCGTATCATTGATCGCGTGGTTGTCTTGTTCCAGCGTAACAAGTAAAATTTTCGCGTAGAAAATCAAGTGATTACACATGCTTACGACTACTGCCCGCCTGTCTAGACGACTTCGACAGGATACGGCACGAGTGCATACCTTAGGTTTGAGTTCTAGCAAATGGGATATTTTGATTCGTTTTCCGTCGTTGCGACCAACAACTTCGAATATCCACGATCCACAAGGCGCCAAACTGACCACCGACCAGTTAGAACCATCTACCTGTCAATAACGATAGGCAAGATGACAGACGATCGGCCAAATATCGTAGCGAGCGTCGATTGGCTGAAAGTCTTTCTTCGCACTGGCTCAACGCGCAACTATCTGCAACATCGTCGTAATTGTATGCTCTTTCGAATCGTACTTGTGCGAGAACCCGACCCGCTCTGCTCTTTCGAAAACCATTGCGCACGACTCCCGGCCGACACAAAGTAAACGACTCAGTTGTGCGATCAGGCCAGTTTATTTCGGACCACGGGTGCACTGGCTACTTGTGCTGCCGGCCCCCCTTAAACGAATACAAGGGAGAATGCGGTGCACACACTACCTGCTCCTCGCAGCGGTGGCTCTTGTCGCTGCCCAGGCCGCCGCAGACGCTTCGACAGACGATCCGCTTGTTGCGCTGGAGCAAGCGCTTCTGGCGTCATCACGACTGCAGGACGGGCGACGCCTGCTGAGCGTCGATCTGTTCGAAGACCATGCGGCCCGGTACCTTGTGGCCGCTCCAGACATGTCGGAGGAGGTGTCATCCCTCTTTAAGTTGTGTGTGAGACTGTACCCGACGCAAGTGGCGGCGTGGGGAGCTACGGAAGCGAGACAACTCGCGTACTTTGAGAAGAACGTGTTCCCGAACATTCGGGCGAAAGCTCAGCAGCTGTTGCAGTTGGAGGCTAATGGAGGGCCAGGGAATGGGGCTGTCCAGTCGAATGACGGAGTGATTGGAGGAGGAGGAGACGGGACTACGAATGGAGATGGGATGACAAATGCTGGCGGAAATACTGGTGGGAGACCGCTCAATGGAGAAGGTGGGACAGCTACTGGGGGACGACCGTCTACGGGAGGAGTAGCTGGAGGAGGAGGGGGAGCTGGAGAACTTTCTGCAGGTGGGAGTGGAGTTGGGGGACCATCAGCTGGTGGAGGTGGAACTGGAAGAACATCTACTGGGGGGGCCGGTGCCGGAGCTGGAGGACTGTCCAATAACGGAGGTGGGGGTGGAACTGGAGGTGGAGCTGGAGCCGGAGCAGGAACTGGAGCAGGGGCTGGAGCTGGAGCTGGAGGACTGTCTACTAACGGAGGTGGAGTCGGAGGTGGAGCAGGGACTGGAGCAGGAGGCGGCAATGGAGCTGGAGCGGGAACTGGAGGTGGAGCAGGAGGTGGAGCCGGGACTGGAGCAGGAACTGGAACTGGAGCCGGAGCTGGAGCGGGAACTGGAGGTGGAGCAGGAGGTGGAGCCGGGACTGGAGCAGGAACTGGAACTGGAGCCGGAGCCGGAGCTGGAGCCGGGGCAGGAGGCGGCAATGGAGCTGGAGCGGGAACTGGAGGTGGAGGTGGTGTCGGCGGTGGAGGTGGAGCAGGAGGTGGTGGCGGTGGTGGAGGAGGAAATGTTGGAGGAGGAGGTAACGGCGGCGGAGGTGGAGGTGGTGCCGGCGGTGGAGCAGGAGGTGGTGGCGGTGGTGGAGGAGGAAATGTTGGAGGAGGAGGTAACGGCGGCGGAGGTGGAGCAGGAGGTGGTGGCGGTGGTGGAGGAGGAAATGTTGGAGGAGGGGGTAACGGCGGTGGAGGCGGCGGAGGTGGAGGTGGTGTCGGCGGTGGAGCAGGAGGTGGTGGCGGTGGTGGAGGAGGAAATGTTGGAGGAGGAGGTAACGGTGGTGGAGGCGGCGGAGGTGGAGGTGGTGTCGGCGGTGGAGGTGGTGGAGGAGGAGGCGGCGGTGGAGGAGGTGGTGGTGGAGGTGGAGGCGGAGGTGGCGGAGGAGGACCCTCTACAAACACTAGGACTTTGCCAAGACCGGTGACGGCTTCTACCCCGAGTAGTGCGTCGGGAGGTTCATTCTGGTCGACAACGTACAATGCGCGGTTGTCTGCCAACGTGGACTCGCTGTCGTCACAGTTGGGCACTTTAGAAACAGTGGTTCAGTCGTCCTCGGCTGGCAGCTCTTCGAGCTCCTCACCCGCATCGAAGTACACGTCGCCTACGATTATCAGTGGCTATACGAGTCCGAACCGTCGTTTCCTGACCAGTGGCACGCCAGACACATCGGATATCGATGTGCTGTTTTGTGATATCGAGGGCAACGCTATTTGGAAGTGGAGCGCAGAGGACGTGCCGGACGCTACTATCACTAACTCGTCTGAGATCGATGTTAATGTGGAAGGTGTCTGTTCTGCTATCACAACGCTGTCCGTGTCAGCGTACCAGTCAGGTTGCTCGTTTCAGAACCACCCTGAGGGCTGCGACGACGTGTATTACAGGGGCTGCGGTGGTATCACTGTATCGCCGGCAAATGATCGTATCGTGATTGCTCGTACTGGTGGCCGCACTCTGGGCGTGCTTAATTTCAAGTCGGTTGACGATGCTTGTCAGGGTCAAGTGGTGGACGCCATCTCCACTTACCGTGGCCGGAAGTTCAACAGCCCGACTTACGCCGAGTATGCCCGCAGTGGCATTCTGTACTTCTCTGACAGCCCCTTCGGCCTGGCTACGAGCGCCACAGACTTTGACGGCGATACCCTTGACAAATCACCTCTCCGTGAGATTCCATACAACGGAGTTTACATGCTACGTGACGGTATTGATCAATCTGTGGAGCTTGTGGACTGCGATATGACGCGTCCCAATAAGATTGCCTTCTCGCCAGCCCAGGATATCATGTACATCACTAACTCGCAGAAGGGCAACTCGTACGTCAAGAGTTACATCATGGCAGACGACGGCACGGTCAGCAACTCGAGTGTGTTCTTCAATTTCACGGCTCATCCTGAGCTGGAAACTGATGATGGGTATGCCAGGGGTATCAAGGTGGATGACAACGGCTACGTGTACGTGGCCTGCTACAAGGGCGTGTACATTTTTTCGCCGGAAGCTGAGCTGGCTGGTGCTATCATGAGCACCGAGGAGCTAGACTCTGTGACCATGGGCCTTGGCCGTCTCTTCATTTCTGGCAGCTTTGGCCTTGTGGCGCAGACCAGCGGTGTTCCATCGCAGGCGCTTCCTCGAGCTCAGGTCACGTGCAGTGCCTAGTGACGGGATGACCTCGTGTGCGAGCACCCTCTTCTCTCTTGTTTTTGAGAGACTTGAAAATAATTGCATTGCAATCTTTTTACAACCGTGTTTGCTGCGAAGGATAAGTCTAACCCGTCTTCATTGCTTTGTATTCGTCGACCTCTTCTTTACGTCGCTACTCGAAGCTATCGTCTACAGCGGCTCGGATTCTCGCTTTGCCTCCAACGTGCCTCCCTTTCTTGCTGTCCTTATCAGCAGCAGAAGTCCCAGATACCGCCGAGGTCGATGACGCGTCAGTCGTCGTAAACTTGATGATGAGGCTGTTACTTGTGATGGGCTCGTCTTCACCACGTCTTCGGCCATCATCACCCTCAGCATAAGCAAGGTTAGCTCCCAGGAACTGCGAGATACGACCGGCCAATTCCTTAATGGTCGTGCCACGCTTTACAATCACTGCATCAGCGAAAACGGCCTTGTTACTAGCTCCTGGTGTCGTGTTCGTAGCAAAGCTCTTCAATGATTTCACCGGGTAGACAACAACCACGTCAGCCAGCTCGACGGCAGCATTAATAGCGGATCGGACCCCAGTACTGCCATAGCGGAATAACACCATATCGGAAATGCGTTCCAAGCGCTTGTGAATTTTCCCCTCCATCGGTTTCAAAGGACCAGCTTTGGCCTGTTCGTCGTCCTCTTTCTCCTTCTCCTCCTCCAGCGTCGAGTAGAACATCGAGCCTGGTTCGTAGCGAATATAGCGTTGCTTGCAAGCTGCGCGTAAGAAACACTCGGCTGCTGCGCTCGCCACAATACAGCGGTCACTACCGTACTTCTCCACAATTTTCTCAATGTTGCGATCTGTGTCATCCCCCTGGTCAGCCTTGTTGAGCACCAACACCGTAGGAAAGCGAATGTCTAAAAAGCTCCTGACAAACTCATGCACATCGTCTTCTACCCACGTCATCAGATCTAGAGGTTCCTTCACGCCCACCCGATCGAGCACTTTGCTCACTAATGACGGGGTCGCACCGTACCCCGATAGCTGCCCCACGAACGTGTTCTGCAGACTGCTTTTCGTAGCTTGATGTCTTCTAGCAATGGACGTCCAGCGTTTCCAGAGATTCGTAAACACCCACATATGGATCTCCGTATCGAGCCACTCGGCATCATCAATTGGGTTATACCCCACGGTTTCTTCGCCCTTTTCGTTCGTGTGGCCAGAGACGTCAATAATGTGCATCAGCACTTGCGCATGCCGTAAATCGTCCAGAAACTTATTGCCAAGTCCTGCGCCTTCTGACGCTCCTGGGATCAAACCAGCGACGTCCAGCAGCTTGACGGGAATGTGCCGCGTGCCTTGTTTACAGGAGCCATAGCGAGGGGCACACACGGCTGTCTGGTGCTTCAATACACACGGACACGGCGTCATGTAGTACGTGACGCCCTCATTTGGTTCAATAGTCGTGAATGGAAAGTTGCCGACTTTTGCTTTGCCGTCTGTTACCGCATTAAAGAACGTCGACTTGCCAGCACTGGGTTTGCCCACGCATCCGATGATGAGCTCCATGAGTTTTGAAAGACCCACCCACCGGAGTCACAAAGCGAGATATCCGGTGGGGGTGGGTAGATAGGTGGATGAGTGAGTGGGTACAAACCTTGATAGAGTGACAGCACGAAAATAGTGTGGTGTACCGCAAAAACTAGTGTCGACCACGACGTCACAGCGCTCCTGATGTGGCGCTCTGGTCACGTCCCGTCGGTCTTCTACCGCGCGTTTTCTGTTGCTTCAAATGCTCCACTGAATTTACGGTCCGCTCCTTCGTTTGGCATTGCGTTTGACATTGATGGCGTCTTGATCCGGTACAAAGAACACGCCTGACTATGGTTTTCGTACATCAGCTTTCAACAAGATAGCTACAAATTTCTCTCTCATTTGTTCTATTAGTTGAAATATAACTTGCTAAATGTATTTTGCGTGCTTCTAGTGGCGGCCATGCGCTCCCGAAAGCAAAGCGTGTGTTGAAGTCGCTTCGATCAAACAATGTGGCTCACATCTTTTTGACCAATGGTGGAGGCTGCATGGAAGACGAAAAGGCCAAGAACCTTAGCACAATTCTGGACGTGCCCATTGACCCCGAGCATATGATTCTCTCACACACACCCATGCGAGAAATTGCCAAGACCTATGGAGGTGCGTGATGGAGGTCGCTGTTTTTGTTGCTGTTATTTGTTGATGCAAAATGGAGTAAAAAGCTGAACTTCGTACTGTATTTTGTGACTATAGACAAGCGAGTGCTTATTATGGGTTCGCACGATGTCTGGCGTGTGGTATATGCTGCTTGAGAATATTTAGCTACCAACAAAAGTAGTGATTGAAAACTGAAAGCATCTATTGTTGTTGTATTGTTATAGGCCAAGTGTTACGGTTTCAATAAAATTGTGAGCGTAAAGGACTTGCTGCATCATCATCCCATGCAATATCCGTTCATGCACTTGGAACAAAGGTATTGCATTCTTTTTCATCGACGGTGCGCCGTTTGCTGTACCTTACTCTTGTACCGTGCTTTTTTTGCGGGATCAGAGCGGCACCGCATTACAATGAGCCCATTGAAGCAATCATTGTGATGCATGATCCGATCGAGTGGGCACCTGAAATCCAGGTCACGGTGGATGTGCTCATTGGAGGTGATCCGCCGGGAAGTGGATGCCCGTCAGGCAAGCAGACACCGTTGTTCTTGAGCAACGACGACTTTGTCTTCAGTGGAGCATACCCGTTCCCTAGATTCGCTCAAGGTACCGATCGTCTTCCCGTCGATCTTGTTTTTGCTTCATATGTCGTATATGTCTGAATACATCGCTTGTGCTATAGGAGCTTTCACGCGATGCCTGAAACTGCTGTATGAAGACTATACAGGCCGCAAGTTAGAGACGACGCACTACGGCAAACCCTACAAGGTCACGTACGAGTACGTCAACGTATCAATCTCGAATGGTGCTGAGTGCATGATTACTTACATCATCGGCCACCTGTGTCAAAACGTTCAGTTACGCAAAGCGTCTTCTCAACACCATCTCAAAAAAGCCCGAGCCACTGAGACGCATGTACGGTATTGGCGACAATCCTCTCGCCGATATCCAGGGCGCAAACAACGCTGGTGATGACTGGACTTCTGTCCTCGTTCGAACGGGGATCTATGATGGCTCGAAGGATCCAGAGCATAAACCGGACGTGATTGTCGATGGTGTTTACGACGCCATCAAACACATTTACAAGTGCGAGGGCATCGACGACTCGACGTTATAATTGATGGCAGCAACTGGGCGGTTAGCTCTCCATAGCCGATCGAAATGTGCCAGCAGCACTGGTTTGGTAATAGAGACGTCGCGCTGGTGGCCTGTGCTGACGGCATTGGGCAACTCCGACTCGGTTGTGGTGATGTGAGTTAGTTCGGTCTGTTCATTTGCACGAAGGGATATCGGCTGCCAAGTTTCGGAGCCACACGCTAAACTCTTGAAGCACAGCGCGTTCTTGCATGGCGCTTCGACCGTACTTGCCCCCGTTCTGACCGTGTTGGAGATTGGACCCCTGATCGGTCGACGTTGAGCCCGATCCCATGTTGCATCCGCTTCCAGCCAGCTTTGCTGCGTCGGCATCTTCATCTGCAGCCTCACTGTACTCTTCATCGCAGAACAAACCGGCAGCAGTTGGTGACAATGCTTCACGATCATGACTGAAGTCATCGGCACACTGTGGTTCCGCTTCAGCATCCCCGTCTTGCTGTTCGGCCGGCTGTTGATCCGCAGAAAAAGCTGCGACCTTGTTCTCCTCGCTAGCACACGCAACGGCCGCCGCAGTGTAAAGCAGTGACCGACTTAGAATGGTGAGCTCCGGATCACCGACTCCTCCCGTATTCCTCGCATCGTACACGTTGGTCACGGTATCCACTACATCCGGCAGCTGGCCTTCTTCCATCAAGACTGAAGTTCCCTGAATTCGCTCCACGAAAGGCACTTTGTGTGAGTTTTGCCTCGCATACTTTCGCTTGGCAAATATTGGTGCAGCAACGCTTTCGCCTGTTGCGTGGAAGCGGTCCATATGGCTAGGTGAACGTTTAGTTGGCATGCTTAAAGTAACACCATCCTTAGCTGATTCTCTTCGCTGATTCAGTGTTAATGACCCGACCGGAGCCGTTCTCGATAGCAATTCTAACGCCGTAGGCTTCTTTGCAAATGCTTGAGGTGGCGTCTGCAATCCGACTTGTGTGTCTACGTTCTTCAGATCTATGCAATGTGGCCGCTTTGCAAGCTTTCGTTGCGACGGTGGATTCAAGCTGACACGCCGACTGTCTTCATCCGCATCGACACCTGCAAGCACTAACATTTTCTTGGCCAGGACACAAGTCTCCGTATTTTGGCACTTATGGCATGTACAGCGAGATGTGCACGCCACTCCGGCTTGATGGCACTCGCAATAGTTCTTCGTACAAGCACTCTTGCGGCAATTGCACCCTCGTATATGTTGACTCGATCCATTGGCAACCTTGGGCTGAAAAGCCAATGGATTCCTCTCTAGAATGGTAGCAACTGCTCGCTCTCTTTCCACCAGCGTCTCTTGTCGGTTTTTGCATCCTCTACAATTGCAGCGATGGTCGCATATCCGTTGCGCTGCTAAGCACTCGCAATAGAGCTTGAGGCAGTTCGACTTCTTGCAGCTACATCCTTTTGTCCTCTCGGGCTGTAGCTGCACCGTCAGACAACCTTTGCATTGGCAGTGAGGCAAGCAGACTCCAAATGAGCTCAAGCACGGACAGTCACTGGTGCAGTGACCATCTGGACAGGTGCATACTTGTCTAGGTAGAGCTCTATCGAATGCTGCAGCAGATTCTTGAGCTGTAGAGAATGTCGCAGGTGGCTTGATCGAGCGACTTATGGGTTCTTCGGCATGGTCTGGCTCCAGAATTCTACTGACTCGTAATGAAGAGCGCAACGACTTCTGTCTGCGCTTCTCAATGGCCTGGATAGCCAAGTCAATCTCCACTTGGTTGGACGTCTGATTCTTGCAGCCAACGCACTGGCAGCTTTCTGTACAGTAACCACTTGCTGCAAAACACTCGCAGTAGAGCTTGAGACAATTGGACTTCTTGCACTTGCAGCCACGTTGTCGTCCAGCGAGCGCTTCTTTCGTCAACTAACGACGTAGAAAAACACTACGTGAGTTGGATACCATTCAAAGGATTAGAAATACACAAACATTACAGAGAAGCAAAGCAGACGTACAGGCACGACGTTCATGTTGGATGAATAACAAACACTGGACTGCGAAGGTATTTGAATAATTCGCCGAATTTGAATCTGGATTTGAATTTAAAACGGTGCCATTTAGTCTCGTGCACGGTACAGCAGCTGGTAGAGAGGGGCTAAGAGTCACGATTACACGCGCAATAACATGAGGTTTCTTCGAAAAGCTCCATTCGGGTTTCGTTTTTTACTCACAAATGCTTAGTCACATGTGGTTGGGTACACTAGCTACTACTAGCTCAGAATGACTTCTCCTACATAGACAGCTGAGTGTATCCTACGACACGCACTTGATCGTGAAGCGATTGCAGCAGCAGCAGCAGACTTAATAGTCCTCGGCACCAAACATGTCCATGCCGCCACCCATGTCGACCTCCTCTTCCTCTTCAGCGGGCTCGTCCTTCTTGGCCTCCGTAGCAGCAGCTGCGCCACCAGCAGGGGCAGCTACGGCGAATGCCGACGGGTCAGCTAGGAACGCCTTGTAAGGCTCGGCCTTCTCAAACGAGAACTCCTCGCACTCCACAGCAATGGCCACCAGGTCCTTGAAAGCGTTGGTGATCGAGTGGGGAATCGAGGCGAGCGTCGGAAGCCCTAGCTCCAGCGACACAGCTGCCACATTGCGCAAACCCGCCACAAACTTGGCGCACAGGTCAGCCTCCGTCAGGTCCAGCACGGCAGGGTCGAAGATCGAGCCGTTGTCGTACACTTGTTCAATGACCAAACCGTACGAGAACGGCTTGATGTCCAGCTTCTGCAAGAGAGCAGCTTCAGAGTTGCCAACCTTCTCGCCCTTCTTCGTCAGCATCACCTCGGACACAATCTCAATCTGACCCTTTTGAATCTTGGTGGCAATCTGCAGCGCCTGGAAGAACGACGTCTGACCAGGGTCAGCACCCGTAGGCCCAGGGGGCACGACCACGTCCACTGGAGCAATGGCACCAACACGAGCAGGAGCAGGCACGCGGTTGGACTCGAGCACTTCACGAATCTCCGTCAGGTCGTCGTTCGTGAATACAAAGCCAACGTTCCCCTTGAGCAGCGGAATGAAGTTCTCGAGCGGGTGGCCCGGATTCTTCTTCACAAAGCTGTTGAAGACCTTGCGCATGAGCGTGTTCTTGCCCATGAGCACTTCACCGCGGCCACGGAGCACGAGACGGATCTGCTGCATCTGAGCCGAGCCGACATTGTCCACGCCAACCAGGAAGATCTTGGTGTAGTTCTCCAGCAGCGTCTCGAGCTTTCCAAAGTACTCGAGCTTACGTTCTTGAGAGAGACCCATGGTGGCGGTTGTCGAAGGAAGATAACGCAATCGCTTGAACCGGTGACGGAGACTTGCGCTTCGATTTGGAAATAAGGAGCCGATAAGGGAAGACGGAGGGCGACGGTCGTTATTGGCACAAGCTCTCGCTTCCACTAATTTCCAGGCAGCTCCATTCAGTGGATTATTAGGTTCAAGCTCCCCCTCGGATGTCAATCCGCATCTCGAGGATTACACCATCAACATCATGATGTGCTACACCCAAAACAAAAGGGTACGCTAAATCGTACCCCCTCCCGCTTCCACCTTCACGCAACATCCTTCCATCTCCTCCCCCTCTCATCCTTTATATCGAAGCGATCCTTGCCTCGACACTTTTTCTCCTCCCTCTGATTTGCTTCTGTAGCCATGTCCGAAACACGCAAGAGCCGCGTCGTGCTGTACGTGCACGAGCTGCTGCACTCGCCAACTGCCGATGAGATCACGGTCCACGTGCACCACTTATTCGCACGCATGGGCCTCCCTGAACCGTACCCAGACGCTGAGCGACTCGCAATTGCGGTTCTAACCGGTATCTTTACCCTCTTCATGTACTTTGTCCTATTTGGCAAGCGCCACCGTCGCCGACGACGCGTGCTGAAGGAAGAACTGGACGAAGCGTATCGAAAGGTGCAAGAGCTGCAGGACCGGATGGCGCAGATGGAGCTGGAGGAGCGGGAAGCGCCACCCAAGGAGCAAATCCGCATTTGGATGGACGGCGCCTTTGATATGATGCACTATGGCCACATGAATGCCTTCCGTCAGGCGCGCTCATTGGGCACTTATTTAGTCGTGGGGGTGAATGATGACGAATCCATTACAGCGTGCAAAGGCGCCCCTCCCGTACTTAATAATGACGAACGCATTGCGTCCGTCAAAGGCTGTAAGTTTGTGGACGAAGTCGAGCCGCATTGTCCGTACATTATGAACGAAACGTACTTACAACGGATGCTCAAGAAACACCGGATTGATTACGTCGTGCATGGAGACGATCCGTGTATTGTTGATGGCAAAGACGTCTACGAGTCGGCGCAGAAGCTCGGCAAGTACCGGACTATCCCACGCACGGAAGGCGTGTCTACGAGCGACATTCTTGGCCGCATGCTCGTGATGCACAAGACACATCACACGCACGACCACTTTGCTGCGAACGGCCAGCTGTCGTCACGGATGTTGCAGGACAAGAAAGCCAAGGAGCGGCCGTCCAAGTTCTTGACGACCAACCGCATGTTGCGCTTGTTTTCAGTGGGCAATCATGAACCACAGAAGAGTGATAAGATCGTGTACATTGATGGCGCATTCGATATGTTCCATGCTGGTCACGTTGAGATTCTACGTCTTGCGAAACAAGAAGGCTCGTATCTTGTCGTGGGGGTGCACAACGACAGCGTGGTGAATGCCCATCGAGGCCTTAACTACCCGATTATGAATCTGCATGAGCGTGTGCTCAGTGTACTTGGCTGCAAGTACGTGGACGACGTCTTGATCGATGCACCGTGGCAGGTGACGCCCGAGATGGTGGCGTCATTGAATATCTCGGTCGTCGTGCACGGCACGCATCGCGATCAGCATCACTTGTCGGCGTTCTCGCTTGATGAGCACTATGAGCACGCACGTAAGGTGGGTATCTTCAAGTTGATCGAGAGTCCCCTCAAGCTGGACGTGGACGACATTGTCGCGCGTATCAACGACAACCGCGAGCGCTTTGACAAGAAGTTTGTGAGCAAAATGAAGGCCGAGCAAGAGTACTACGCCGATCGCTATGGCATCAAAAAGTAGTAGGCCACGTAGCTGCTCGTTCCTTGTGTTCGTCCTGTTGCACCGTTCCCTAATCGCATCGCCCCCAATTGCAGGGCCTGGGTTACATCCATGTGTCCCGTTCCATTCAGCTTGTTAGTCAACCGTCACGTCAGACTTTACGCTCGTCTTCTCTTCATATCGTAAATACCGTCAAGCGACGCTCTTCCCCTCCTCATTCTAAACGCCTTCATGCTGCGACGTACGTGCTGCGCCATCCTCAACTCCCTCTCTCCCTGCTTCCTCGTTCTCACACTCGTGATATTCTTACTGCAGGTCTCGTTTTCCTGCCTCGTACAATGCGTGTGCTTCGTCCGCCGTCTCAGATCCATCGTGGCAGCAAGTGTATCTCTCCAGTACACGTCGCCTCTCGACGTCTTTCGGTCTCTCTCGCGCTCCTTTCGGTCTCCACACTCGCGTTGACTACTGTATCGTGTGCTTCGAAGCTTCCAATGGAGTCGGCTGACGCCATCAAAGCAGAAGAGCTGTATAACGACAGCACGTTCGACCGCCGCGAGCTCTTGGCGACGCTCAAGGAGATGCACGCGAGTCATCCCGACGACGTGGGTGTGATCTGGCGACTCACGCGGGCAGCGTACGATGTCTCGAACCTTCGTGCGACGAGCGCAGACGAGAAGAAGGTGCTCATTTACTACGCTCATGACGTTATTCAGAAAGGTCTCGACGTGACGAACGACGTGGCGGCCGTGCACAACTGGTAAGCAAGTTGTGTATCAGACACGTACTTAACAGCCACTTATCATTTTTATTCTCTATGGTTGTTGCAGGTACGGCATCATCCTGTCGTCTATTGGCGACTACGAAGGCTCGAAAGTCGCTATTGCGAATTCCTACGAGATCAAGCGGCACTGGGAAACGGCCGTGCAACTCAACCCGCACAACCCAACGACGTACTACCTCCTTGGATGCTGGTGCATGGCTATTGCGGATCTATCGTGGCTCGAGCGCAAGGCAGCGGCCGTGCTCTTTGGCGCGCCGCCTGAATCGTCATATGACCAAGCGCTTGACCATCTACTTCAGTCGGAAGCGTTGGCTCCGAATACGTGGAAGAAGCGGGCGTTGCTGATTGCACACGTTTATGCCAAGAAAAAGGACGATGCAAAAGCCAAAGAGTGGGTTGACAAGGCACTCGCGCTCCCTTGCAAGAGTGAAGAGGACGAGAGTGTCCACGCTGAGGCGCAAACGCTAGGGAAGCAGCTAGCCAATTGAGAAATACACAGTAGCAGGTGGACTGCAGGTTCGGTGGGCTTGCGATCTTGAGCCAATAATAGCTTTACGCCTGGTGATTCGCTAAAATGATGTCGCTGTTAGCATTTGGGTTTACGTGGACGGTCCGACCGAATTATGCCCAATGAAAGATCCGGATTCGAGGGGGAGTGGCGCCCGATTCGGTATGACGGATTATTCGCGGAAGCCACGGCGCAAGACGTCGAGCCTTGAGATAGTCGTCGCTCCTCGCGCTCCGACTGCTGCTGCTGCTGCACCCGCGTGTGCCTCGGAGTGTCTGTGTCTCCTCTCTCTATTTCCGTCTCCTCCAGTTCTACACGACGCGTGAAGCGCCTGCCACGTTCAAAAGTCCGTCGCTCTCTCGCGCGACCGATCGACCCGTTGACTGCAATGGCCATCACGTCGGACGAAGTGAATTTCCTCATCTACCGGTACCTGCAAGAGTCGGGCTTTTTGCACTCGGCGTTCACGTTTGCGTACGAGAGTCAGTTGGCCAAGTCGAGTGTGATCCATACCGAAGTGCCGCCTGGGGCGCTCGTGTCGTTTGTGCAGAAGGGGCTGCAGTATGTCGGTATCGAAGCGCATTTGAACGAGGTGTGGCTGGCTGCTGTGTCTATTTTTTGATTTTGTAGTGAAATGAGAGTTATTATTGATGTATTTGATGAGATCGAATGTGTATACTTTACATGTATTTTGTATGTGGAATACATGTAGAGGAGAGTTGACTGACAAAAAAAAATTGATGTCGTTTTTTTGCTGTTTGCTGGATGGTGCGCAGGATGGGACGGAACGCGAGTGCAGTGGCGAGTTTTCGTTGCTGAGTCCGCACATTTGTCGTGTGGCACAGTCTGCTTCTAGTAGTGCAAGGTCGTTCAAGTCGGGTAACAAGCGGAAGCGGAAAGGAGAGGGTTCGCCACATGCCGTGGATGGTAAGAAAGGTAAAAAGGAGGAGGTAAAAGGAGTTTGCGTGGAGTATTAATGATAGGTGGTGCTGTATCTGTATCTGTTGCTGCTGCGCAGAGATGAATGGCGTAGACAAATTAGACAAGGAGGCACTCGTGCTGCTGAGTGGACACGAGAAGGAAGTATACGCTTGCTCGTGGAACCCAATGACGAACGTTTTGGTGTCGGGGTCCAGTGACTCGACGGCGAGGCTCTGGACACTGCCGAACAAAGTGGAAGATGAAAAATCGATGGTACACAAGATCCTTGATCACGGCTCAGGACCGCATAAGGACGTCACAACTCTCGAGTGGAACGTACGTGATCCATCCTGTTTCTTTGTTCTCATTGAAAGAACTACACAGACGAAAGTATGATACTGATCTGATGAGCATTGTAGCATGATGGATGTTTGTTAGCGTCAGGAACGTACAACGGCAAGACACGGATATGGGGTGCGGATGGCGAGATCAAGCACATGTTCCAGTACCATAATGGACCGGTGTTTGCGACACGGTGGAGCAAGACTAGTCTGTTTTTGCTTAGTGCTAGCTTCGATAAGACTGTTGCTGTGTGGGATGCTACAACCAAAACGAAAAGGCAACAACTCAAGCTGCATGACGATCCAATCCTAGATGCATCGTGGAAGGATGACTCTACTTTCGCTACATGTTCATCGGACATGAGCATTTGTGTCGCTCGTGTGGGAGAAACGAAAGCTGATATGGTGTTGCGGGGTCACAAGGATGCAATCAACTCTGTCAAATGGGACCCGTCTGGCCGATTTCTGGCGTCCTGTTCTGATGACTACACGGTAAAGATCTGGGAACCATTTGCAAAAGCTGCTGACAAGAAGGAGACAGAGTTTGGCGACGACATGGAAGTGGACAGCTGTAAAAACAGCGAGGTGGATCCGGCATTGGATGCAGCAAGTTCAGTAGCACTGGTG
Source organism: Hyaloperonospora arabidopsidis Emoy2 (assembly GCA_000173235.2). Lineage (NCBI taxonomy): Eukaryota > Oomycota > Peronosporomycetes > Peronosporales > Peronosporaceae > Hyaloperonospora > Hyaloperonospora arabidopsidis. The sequence goes on from JH597957.1 coordinate 582,166, forward strand.
TATTCTCTGCAAGAGCACAAAAAGGAAGTATACACGTTTCGTTGGAGTTGTACGGGCCCCGGCACGGCTCTACCAGACCAACCCCTGACATTAGCCAGCGCTTCTTTTGACGGCACCGTGAAGCTATGGGATGCAGAGTCGGGTTCTTGTAGGAGAACATTTGATCATCAGTACGTGGTGTGCGGTGCAGCTGGTGTGTTCCTTCTCGTTTTAACATGACGTCCACGATGTACGACTAACCTGCTGCAGGTATCCAGTATATGGTGTTGCGTTTAGCCCGGACGGACAACATTTGGCTAGCGGAACAGTAGGGGGCATGGTCAATGTTTGGTCACTAACGGTGCGTTGGATTTTGATCAGCTTGTGTGCGGCTACTGACGATGTTTGGACTCACGAGAGACATGGTGCTGTGGTTGCAGGACGGGTCCTTACTAAAGATGTATCAGGCAAATGGTGATGTCTACGAGGTCAATTGGAACAAACAGGGTGACCAGATCGCCGCATGCGTATCTAGTGGTGACGTCGCAATTATCAATTTTCGATTGTAGTATTTACCCATGCGAACGAGCAAGGGTATTCGTGGTCACGAGGGCGAACTCCTTAGGAGATAGCAGTCGCAACTTGCAGTGCCCAACGTCCGGCTCATAAGGACTAGAGCATAAACCTTCCCCTTCACTCCCGCGTTTGCATCATTATCGCTCCATTTTGCTTGCCGTGTCGGGGTATTTCTGTCTAAACAGCGGTCCATCGATGAATTGCTGATACGCTTACGATCCATCGTTTGTAACCTACTAGGTATATGCACTGTAGCTACCCGAAATAAGAATACTCGTGCTTGTATTCAAGTGCATGATTTACGTCCTTGTGTTTGCTCCATCTTGCACGTCATCCTGTTAAGACGTAGTCATCATACGGAAGTAACGTACATAAGGGTTGAGAATCGTGCAGTACCAATAGTTTTAGTACAAACACACAATGTACTTCTGAAGCTACGAAATTGACCTGAGATCATACGATGCTGACTAGGGATGTTAGGTAAAAAGTCCCGTGACTTTTTTTTAACAGTTATTCACACTTTTTACCAAGTTATTAACGTTATTACTACTTACTACCACTTTTTACTAGCTTTTAATGTTTTTAGCAGTTAATATCGTGTCACCTAGCTTTTAACGGTTTTACAGGTATTATTATAGCTCCATAAAGCAGGTTCTCACTATGTAGAGTGGCCCGACCGAGTGAAAACATCAAAATGCGATAGAAATACCGTGCCGGAAGGAATTTTCTAGTCACTATGTAGAAGAAAAGAGATCTGCATTTTTTGTAGGTGCAGTGGGGACATTTAGTATTTCTAACGACCGACGTCTGCCCTCTTCGGCGGGGCCTACACATCCCCAAGCCAAAGGCCACTACTTACTGGATTCTCTGGGGGCCAGCTAGTCCAGGCTCCCGACTACTCGATGTCGGAGGTTTATGCTTCTACGAGATGCCGAGCTCAGTGGTACTGGGGTTCCTGGGTGGTACAACTGAGACTTATGTGTTGCACATTTTTACGACATTGGGTAGGTCGTACGGGGGATCGAACCGGCAATCATGTGTATGGGACGGCGATGCTTACACAAGGCACCAGGAAGAAACCCTAAAAGTGATCAGCATCCACAATTTACGCACCAAAACGTTTCTGTCCGATCGGTTGCTGAAGATGTTCTCAGCCTTAAAGTTCGCCTCAATAGGAGCATCTGTGTACGACTGTGTCATACTGTTAGTAGAGAGATCGCAAGTAATCCGCAGTACAACGCAGAATACCTGTGCAACGAGGACCTCCATGCAGAATTCCTGTGGTTGCAAACCAAGTGAACAGAAGTTGCACTTGGCCTCGACTTCCCCCAGCCATTTTCACCTTCTCATAGAACGTTTACACCAGAAGATGAAGACGTCCGATGGTGGGCATTTTAAAGCTGCGAATCGCAAAGAATGTGTTAGAATCAATAGCATTACAGAGAAGGCATGTATAAAGCCTTTCGCGGGAACAGTGGGCCTTTAATACTGATTACGTACATTGCAGGCCATGGTTCTTACTCGTGCCAAGTCTCCTTCTTTTTTTGGGGTTAGGCGGTAATGCGTGGGCGATATACAGTGAATGTGGTTGCAGCGCAACATCCCGTTCATAACCTTCACTGATAATAAATAATAATTGTTAAAAAGTCTGTTTAAAAAGGTGGCCTTGTTTTTAACGTTATCAACGCTGGTAAAAAGTAAAGCGTTACTAACAGGGACTTTTTACCTAACATCTCTAATGTTGACCAACGGGGCTGCAACTTGACATGAGAAGCTGTCGAACTGTCAAGTGCTGACCAGAGTTCTCGAACTCTGGTCAGCACTTGAGTTCGTGCCCACCTACGCCTACCCGAATTCTGTTGCCCAGTTTATCACCAGATTTAAACTGTATATGTAACGGGGTTACACAAATGGTTGTGATAACTAGGTCCATTGGTGTGGCACACACAGAAAGAGATCAGTATCACTGATGAGGCGTACTTTTGTATCACATACGCTAAGCGATAATACCGTACCCTATCGGTTATGGTTAGCGGATATCTATCGTAATAGGGTCTTCATAGAGGCGACGTAGTTCTGGTGTGGTACACAAGAAGAACTACGATGAGGACGATTCGATTAGGTAACATAGTTTTAAGGTTAAAGACGTAAGTAAGGTTTATTGTCGCTATAAATCAGTAAATGTATTCAGCTCCCCTTTTGATTAGTTTCAGACACGTGTCTTTCTAAGACGTCTCTGATCGTAAGAGTTAAGTGCCTGAGTTAAGGCTAAGTACTCTTGGGCATTAGTGCCACGTGATTCCTTGGAGTCGTAGTCCCCTGAACCAGGACTAGAAGCTTAAGATCTTGTACATACACTTAGACTTAAGTCTCACTAAGTCTGTAAGACTTGAGACCCTTTAAGTTAATACCCGCTTAGTTTGATATACTAAGAGACTCTACGAGTCTAGAAGTCTTCCTCTGAAAAAGGAGCAAGGGTAGCTTCGCTACACTTGGTAGCACTTGTAGTCAATCTGCACCTGATTCTGTTAAAGACTGTTCCTCTGTAAGGATGGAAACAAAGATAAACCTCTCTGAGGCCCAAGGATAAGCACTGTAGAAACTCAGAGCGCTAGTCGGGAACGAACAAGTGGATTATATCCTCACATAAGGTCCTGACGTTATTCGTGCACATCTCGACGCTTTTATGCAGTTTGAGCCCACTTTGATTGGGCAAGTACATGACCATTTGGCATGTACTTGCCCAATCAAAGGAGGTAGTGGTGAGCTAAATTTAGCCCCAAGGAGTCCCGTGCACTCTAACACGGGACTTGAATACAAGCCAGGCTTGCTGGTTGCAAAGGCGACTGTTAAGGGCTTTGACAAACCCTGGTCGATTTTATTCGACTCCGGAGCATCCGGTAATTATGTCAGAAGCTACTACCCTGAAGGGAATACACGTTACGTTGGGGAGCTAAAAGCGCACAAGGGTGATGCGATCACTGTTCGCTTGGCAACAGGAACTCTAGTCACTGTACCCAAAGTTCCTGTGAACTTGGGTGTGAATTTTTTCGATTTCGATAGTATCGAACGCTGTTTTGTCCTTGATTTGGACTCGAGATTTGATCTCATTTTTGGTATAGCTTGGCTTAGGCGCCACGATCCAGGGATCGACTGGAGATCAAAAATATTAGACGCCACGCGCACTGCCCCTACCGGACATTTGGAGAGTCATGAACCCACCTCTGCTAGGAATCAGAAGCGTTATTGGCGCGAGCCACTGGCTGACAATTTAGTGTGCTGGACATCGGAATGTCAGAGTTAGTTGATTCTGACGATGTCAAAGACATGAGTATAGAGCAAATCTCGATATGTGATAGTAAAGCGGCACGTACTCCGCTAAGTGATAGTCGTTGTGAGAGCAGCTTACTGAATGCTGAAAGAATTGTTGACCAAACGTCAAGTAATAGAGGGTTGAACTCATAAGATGAGCGTGGAGTGGCACATAAGTACCCACTAAGTGACGTTGGCTGTGATAGCGACGCGCTGAATGTCAATATTGACGTTGGTGGTGAAATATCAAGGCATCCCAAGCCCGGCTCAGCGGATGCACGTGAAGTGGCATGTAATCGACGTGATGACGACGTCATGTCCAATGACTCGTCATCGGATTTCAATAGTGACGTCAGCTCTGATTTAGATAAAATTACGGTCGATGATGGTATCGATCAGAGAGATACGAATCACAAAGTGATGATGACTGTTAGCTGTACACACTCGTCAACGGAGTGACTGGTGCCTGTGATGGTACAACTAGCCTTGAGGATATACCCTCGTTAAGTTCGCTTTTAGTACTCGAAGAGTTGTCGGTCGATGATTTTGATCGCTCACTAATGAATGGTGACCTTTCAGCGGTGGTGGTCATTCGACCCGACATCATAGAGTTGAACTCTTCTTCACTTTTGGATGAAGCCGTTCTGGAGGACACAAAAGCAGCACTCAGTGCGCGTAGTGGGTCATCAACATTGAAAACCCTTCATGATCGCTTTAATTCCTTAGTCAAGGAATTTCAAGATGCGGTGTGCCACGACCCACCCTCTGTTCTACCTCCAGATAGAGGGGGTCCGTAATGAAATTGAATTAGATCCTGAGACTAAATACTTTGTCACACGACAGTGGCCCTTGCCTAAGGAGCAATGCGATGTCATTGATGACTTCTTCCGTGCTAAGCACGAGTCAGGAATGGTCCGTAAGAGTAAATCTCCACATTCGACACCGACGTGTTGTGTCAAAAAGCCGAACGGTAAGTCACGTATTTGTGCATGCTTACAATAAGATTAATGCGGCCACTATTACGGCACAGACAAAAATTCCTTGAAAGGATGTTCTTCAAAACAACATGGTTGGTTGTACTATATATAGCGCACTCGACTTGGTCGATGGATATTATCAATTGCTCATTCGAGCGAGTGATATTCCGCTTACAGCATTGAGCACCACGAGTGGTATGCTATGGGAATGGAGGGCGATGCTCAAAGGCTGTCTAATTCTCCGTCAACATTTAATCGTCTGGTGCCGCAACTTTTCCGCCCACATCGGGATTACGCACAGACGTACTTCCATGACATTTTTGTCCATAGTCGTGCCGAACAAGGTCAGTCCGATGTTGCAAATCACATCGGTCATTTGAGAGCTTTGCTCGAGTGCATGCGCACTAATAAATTGTACGCCAACGCGTCTAAATGCATTTTTGGTGCAGAGGAGATTCCTTTTCTCGGATGTTTCATTGGTAAACGCGGCCTTAGAGCGGATCTATCTAAGGTCAAGGCTATAGTGGACTGACCGATTCCTAAGAATCAAAAAGACTTGCGTAATTGGTTCGGCCTTGCCAATTGCTTACATAAATACAGTGAAATTACGCTGATATGGCTCGGCCGTTAACTGATCTCCTCAAGATGGACACAGATTGGCGCTGGGACAACACCCATGCTGACGCATTTCGGTCAATAAAGGAGAGTCTCATCCATGCTCCCATTTTGGCGTTACCAAATCCTGAGTAGCCTTTTAGCGTTGTCTGCGATGCATCCGATTTTGCTATAGGCAACGCCCTGTTACAAAGAGATGCTGTAGTCCACGACAGAGTTATTGCATTTGAATCTCGTCAGCTGAAAGCTGCTGAAAAGGACTATCCAGTTCATGACAAGAGCTACTTGCTATGAAGCATGCGCTCGTCAAATTTAGAGTTCATATGCTGGGCTCCAAGCCATTCGCCGTCTATACGGATCATGCGTCATTACGCACGGCGACACAGTCGCGTCACCTCTCTCAAAGAATGGCTCGGTGGCTTTCCTTCTTTGCGGAATAAAACTTCGAGGTCAAGTACAAGCCAGGCAAACAAAATGTGTTGGCAGATGCTCTATCTCGCCGACCTGATTATGAGCTTGCTCATGTCACGACTTTTTCGTCTACTATTAAGGAGTTAATTCGTGTGGCATATCCACAGGATTCTCAATGTGTGGCATTGTTTCATGCCCTTTGGGAGTGAGGAATACAAGGACTTGGACAGTCAATTATCGGCACGCTTGCGGGCTAGCCTACATCGATATTCCATCGATAATAGTCTCTTGTGCTATCGCACAGATGTAGCGGATACCGCCCGCATTGTTGTGCCTCACAATAAGGATTTAAAATATCGAAACCTCTTTGAGACCCACGATACTGCCCTCAGTGGGCATTTGGGCCGGGAAAAGGCTTATGGCTTTGTGAGTCAGCACTACTGGTGGCCCAAACTCCACAAATGGGTGAGCACATACGTGCGTACATGCGAAACGTGCCAGCGAGTCAAACCCTCAGCACTCTCGGCTGCGCCACTCGCCAGTTTAACTGTGCCCACGGGGTATTGGGAGTCCATCAGTATGGATTTTGTGTTTGGTCTTCCTAAAGACAGTGACGGCAATACGGTTATTGTGGTCTTTGTTGACCGTTTAAGCAAGATGGCTCACTTAGCGGCTGTGCCGGATTTCATCGACGGAAAAGATAAACTATGCTGTTTATCGATCGTTGGTTTCGTCAACACGGGTTGCCGCTAACAATCATCTCTGATCGCGACCCTCGCTTCACAGGCAAGCTTTGCACTTCAATCTTCAAGGTGCTTGGCACGAGATTGGACATGTCCACAGCAGATCATCCGCAGACCGATGGTCAGACTAAGCGAGTTAATCGCGTCATTTGCGACGTTCTTCGCAGTGTTTGTGCTGAGTCGCGTAAGACTTGGAGCTCGATGCTCCCTGTCAACGAGTTTGCGTTGAACAACGCTGTTCATGCCTTGACCGCCTTTACTCCCTTCTATGTGAATAGCCTCACGCACCCTTGCATTCCTCTCACGTTACTACTACGTGGTTCTGGGATTGGTGGGGGAGTGTCTGCTGACAAGCTTGCTGAAATCAGCTCTACCACATGCAGAAACAAGTAAACGATTTTTTCGCGACGCGCTTTAGTCTTACGACATGTGCGTGATGAAATTGGCTGATAGCCAAGACAAACAAAAAGAACAAGCTGATGCTAAAGGCAGAGGATGTATTGATTGTTATGAAGTTGGAGACCAGGTCTAATTAAACGCTGAAAACCTACCTACAAATGTAGTGTCTGCCGAAATTGCGTCCGCGATTCATTGGGCCGTTTATGGTCATAGCGAAGAAAGACCTTGCCTATACACTCAATCTCCCGGGCAAGTTGCGCACACACCCAGTGTTTTATGTTGGCTTGGTTAAGCCATATCATGATCCTTCTCTCGTGGACCGGAAGGCGCTTGTGCCTGAGGGTGGGACGTCGTTTCCGCTAGCTGCATCTTCGTCAAGAGATCCACCTGGCCATCCAGCCGTGGCAGGTTGTACTCCACCTTCCGCAGTCGCTTGTAGACCGAATCGATCGAACCGAGACGGTTCATCTGCTCACGCAACTGAGCCAACTCAGTCGATTACTGTTTATGAGCGCGTTGCACTTGGTCGAGGATCTCCCGAAGTTGTTTCCTCTCAGTCACAGACTGATCTAATGCCGTCTGCACGTGAGCAAATGACTCTCGGAGTCGCTTCACCTCTGGCACCAAGTCTTCATGATCCTGTGCCGACACATCGACCCCTCCTGCGTTGCTCGACGAGCAAGGGAACTTACAGTTCCATGTGGAGAGACTTCTGGAGCGGCGTCGTCACAAAGGTCCATACCAGTATCTGGTGAAGGGGCGTAGATACCCTGAGTCTGAAAACTCATTGGAGTTTGAGGTTCCTCTTCGGCAAGATTGCCCGTACGCCGTTGAAGTTTTTGAGCGTCGCGATGCGGGTCAGCTTGCACCCCAACGCGCTTCCCACGAATAGGTGTGGGTGTGTAGGGCTCTCTTACCAACATCGAGTGACCCGCGATTTCTGCACAGTCAAAACAGTGGTGGTTGGATCAGCAACTGGTTTTGCGTACTGCGTGCGATACATCGAACGTAGCTGGCCTTTGGCCTTTAGCATAGCAAACTCATAGCGCAGCTTGCGCTCTAGCCGAACGTCAGCCTTGGAGGCACTAGCTCTAAGGGCATTCATGCTTGGTAAGTGACGTGCCCTATGAGACCAGCGAGTGAACGTGCTGTCATCCTCGGCCCCACTCTCGCCGGGGTATAAAACAACCGGGATAGTTCTCTGAGTCGGTACAGAGGCACCACGTGATTGTTCTGTCAGCTTGATTTGCTACTTGGATATCGCCGTCACTTCGGGCGTCAAGTATATCTCTCTGAGAGCATCTCGTTCGGCAACGTCGTCAGACGTCGTAGCCTCACATCCTGTGGGACAAGATGTCAAGGGATTCTCAGCGAACTTTCGCAACAACTCATCAACTCTCAAAGGCTTGAAGCGATAGTCCGAATGCGCCTCGGCAATAGCTAATGTCTGAGATAGTCGTCTAGCTCTCTCATTCTCCTCGATGTAGCGTTGCTGTTGCTCATCAAGCTTAGGCACCACGTGCTTGTTTCGTTACTTTGAGTTGATACTCAGAGATCGTCGTCGCTTCGGGTGTCATATATATATATATATATATATCTGAGAGTATCACGGTCGACAATGTCGTCAGACGTCGTAGCCTCGCGCCCTGTGGGCCAAGATGTCAAGGGGTGCCTTAAGAACTTTCGCAGCAACTCATCAACGCTCAAAGGCTTGAAGCGATAGTCCGAATGCGCCTCGGCAATAGCTAGTGTCTGAGCCAGACGTCTTGCTCTCTCATTCTCCTCGATATAGCGTTGCTTTTGCTCATCAACTTGTTGATGATGATGGGTTCATCA
>JH597957.1:600089-642283 GCA_000173235.2 Hyaloperonospora arabidopsidis Emoy2
CATAAAAGGATTCATTAGCTCTGACGTGAAGGGTCCCGTGAATCCTTTCCTTGGACGGAAAAATCTCTATTTGATTGCTTCGTGGACTTCGCACAACATATGGCTGAATTATCCTGGCGAATGCATGACTTTGCGGCCTAAAGTTTAAACACTACGTGGTTTTTAGAGGCAATCTAATTAATTGTGGCATCCGCGTGCTGCAAACGGACGGGACCCTTCACGTCAGAGCTAATGAATCCTTTTATGACATCAATCGGCGCGTTCTTGTCAGTGTCTTTTCGCGACTTCGGGTTCCCGACCTCCTTACCTTGAGCGCAAGCTAGACTTTGCACGCGTTTTATCAGTCATCTGTATACCGGAGGCACGATTCTTTTCCATGCGAAGGATTATGTCGTTATTCAAGTGTCACAATATTCTGTAAAAGTTCATAACGAGTCCTGTTGCACAACTTTAATTACTTCGTCTTCGTTCCGTGCTAGAGTCGTCATCAGCACGTCCGACGGTAGCTATCTTCCACGCAATCGTAGTACCTCACAATTAATACGTTGTTCTTATTCTCCACGTCAAAAATGACCATTCCGCTGTCGACGATAGTGACAACACTGTGATCATCCATGTTGGCTATCCCAAACCCTTCTCGCCGTACCACAAGTTGTAATTGTACCAGGTGTGACCTCGAAGCAACTTAGAGTTTAAGGCAGCGACAAACTGGCACTCAGGCTTAAGTAGTCGATACGACCTGAAACAAGCGTCTTGGATTTGGATCAAACTACTGGACACAACTGGTGGAGACTGGGTCCGATCGATGCTTATCATACGCATGTCTGTATTTTTACCACGACAAAGGCGAACTGACAATCTTCGGGGTGAATGTGAGTAACCTGTCGGTAACAGCGTCAAGTCCGGGCAGTGTGGACAAGTCTATGAAGCGATGAGTGTTCTCTCTATCTACGATTTGAGCCAAGTTAAGAAGTATCTAGGCAAGAGGGTGGCCTCGAAGGATGGGAAGACTTACACTATTGATCAGACTGTAGTTATCAACGAGATGCTGAGTCACCGTAGTCTCACTGAAGCAGATAGCGTGAGGACGCCCATCGGTGACGGCACAAATGACCATGACTCACTTGTGTCAGCGAAACGGGGCAACAAGGGCGAGCAAACTATCCGAGGCTTTCAGTCATTAGTCGGTATCGTTCTGTGGGTTGTCCGGTGATCAAAGCCTGACATTAGCTTCGCGGTTTACAAATCAACGAGGTACACGTACCTTGTCGGCTACTGGAAGCTGGCGAAGCGCATATCTGGATACCTGAAGTCAACAAAAGACATTAAGCTCAACAGGATCCTTGAAGAAGAGAAAGACGTTATCACGGTGACAATCTGGAATGACTCAGACTCAGCAGCAGACAAGGCCGACCTCAAGTCAATTACCGGTGGAGTGCTTACGATGAGTAGAGTCACCGTGCATTGGATCTGCAAGAAGCAGCCAGATTACTTTTGTCTGCCATGGAGGCCGATTTCACCTCGGCGTCACATATCGGGCGGAGCTGCTGGGATAACGAGAGTTGCTGAAGGAGATTGGACTTCCTGCGACGGGCCGATGAGCATGCTACTTGTTAATCAAGTAGTAGTCAAGATATTAGAGTCGGAAGGAAGCATGGGGAGTGCGAAGCACGAGGGCGTGCGGATGAAGTTCATATGTGATTACGCCACAAACGGTATCGTCAAACCTAAATTCGTGGAGTCGAAGTTGATGAGAGCATACCTGTTGACGAAGATACTGCCGGCGCCTAGAGTGGCGGAACTACGTGTTTTTTTAATCTGTGTGATTGATGCAGGAGGACTAGTTGAAGCGCGTCGTCCGAGGAGGATAATTATAGAAGCAGCAATCGCTTCAAAAACGTGGCGGTAGTCCGACCTCTTCGGTTGAATGGTAGTTCATATCCTCGGATGGTGTATCCAAGACGATAATGGCTGGTATTGAGGAGATGGAAGCATCGTGGCAAGTTGGTAAAGAAAAAAACACTTTTAATTTTGCATTGTCATCTTCCTGTTCTAACAGCCCTTGCTGAAAAAGCTTGATTGAAGAATCATGTTGACGGCGTCGAGAGTCTCCAGTGGTGCTTTTCCAGCGGTGCCAGCAACCCTCAGCATACTTCAGGGTTATGCTTATTTGTCCTTTGTGTGTGCTGGTCAGCATTTTAAAATTGTAGAAAACTGTTTAAATTGAAAGGTTTAGGTTGTAACAGCAATTTAGGGAAAATGTATAGTTTATTTTGCAAACCTCATTTATATCACAGCAACCGACTCTTATTTTTTCTCTTTTTGAACCATAAAATATGGCAAACTCAATACAAACCACATTTAGTGAAATACACAAAGGCGAGCTAGTATCCATCCCAGCAGCGTGGTAAAGCCAATTTAAACTAACAAGTTAAATAATAAACCCGCTGGTCGATGTCAACGTAAAGGGATTATGCGCCCCACCTATACTCAGACTAAATATGAGTGGCAGCATGTAAATGTTACGGTTTGTTGCCTCACACAAAATATGTAAGACTATTTTTCGTATGATACAAATTATTAACACAGAATACCTGCAGTGATCACTGTACACCCTTTCCTAATCTAGTACTAGCTACTCCCAAATTTGTGTGGTACTGACCCAAAATACACCATATAGAAAAATGCTGACAGCACACACCCGCTCATCGATCTAAGATAAAAGTATAGGATGACAGAGCTTTCGCTAGGGCAAAAAATCGAATTCGTCTCCTAGGGCGTTCAATTATTCCACAGTACTGTCTAAATGCAAAAGTAACGTGCGTGATGACAAGTGGCAGTGGCAATGGTTAAGGTACAAAAAATCGTGAGAAGCATAATCGTATGAAGTGCCCGTGACCTGGACGATGGGCTTACGCTCTTACGATTCAGCTTCTTGTACGGCCAACAGTCTTTTCGTAGATATCTCTTCTCCCCACAGCGAAAGCATCTAAAACATTGTTTTGGTCAGAGCTTACCGGAAACTTTCATACCTTATTATATGGATACATCACCACGTTTTCACGATCATCGCATGTTTATAATCGGCTTGACCAATCATATTGTAGCGCTTGTCGTGCGGACGCAGCGCATTCGTGACTTGTTAAAGTTTGTTGAATTGCCTTGTCGTGTTAGTAACCCATGCTATGTCAACACAAGTGTCCTTTAATCATTACCATTTCTTTTTTTTGCCACACACATTTCTTTCGCATTAAAAGGTAGTCTTGAGAAATTGGATGCCTTTGGAGACGAATTCAAACCTTTGCCTTAGCGAAAGCGCTGGCGTCCCATATGTATGTAAACGCGTTTCGCGAGCCGTCTTGCCACAAATGTGGTTCAACTTCCGCATGCGTCCGGTTATCTCTCTGTTTCTACAATTCTCTCTCTCTCGGCCAGGGTCCATCAAGCGGCGTGTGCGCTACCATATAGTTAGAGAAAGTCGATGAGGGATGAATGTTGTCATCCATTTTTACTATGTGGTGTATTTTAGGTTGGTACCACACAGAGGTACTAGTACCAGATTTGGGAAATGTACTAGTACAGGGAATTTATAGCGTTCGTAGCTCCTTATTTCTACAGATACAGGTAATTACCAAACCCCATGGTTGATACAACCTGCACAAATGATTATATAGTCATGTCTTCCGGAAAATCCTCCATTAGCGACGACGGCAATAGTGATCTTTTGATTGCAGCAACGAAAATTGTGACCCAAAAGAAAATAATAGTGGGTTCTAAATAGGTTAATGTGTTCGGTGCGGATAGGAACATAGATACTACACACGAGAACTGGATGGGCTAAAATTATCGTACTTCTGCTACTTTTGCGTGTTATCGTAAAGCTCGCATTGCCAAGAAATATCCTCTAAGTTTAATGCCAATATTGGAACATTCTGAACAACATACCCACTCACATACTTAATTAGAGGTGGGATGAAGTGTATCCGACGATAAGACATCTGTGCACCTAAAGTCATCATCAACGCGTTGTCGTAGTGTAGTTGTGCTAGCCATAGCATGAATCTGTTACTACAGACAGAAAAACGCTAGCTGAGTCATGTATAAACGACGACGACGAGGACAAAAAAACGAAATGATACCATCAAAGAAAAAAGATACAGAGTCGGGTGGCTTTAGCGAAAGAAAATAAATGAAATTTTTGATAAGAACGATTAATAAATGTAGTAAAAATGTTTCTGTCATTGACATGTCTGTGTTGGAGTTTCGGCGACTGATTGATTCTCTATATGGTTGATTTTTGGGTTATTGTAGCATAATTGGTAAAACGGCTGGAGACGGAACAACGAGGTAGCATCGATCGAGTAATTCTCATATTCAATGATCTGAGAAATTAGTGTAGCGGAGCTAGCCTATCTTTTTTGTCAGAAAAAGACTGCTTGACTTTTAAAGTCTCTTAGTATTCTATACTAAATTTTTGTAAGATTAAACAGTCTCATGTCTTTACATACGTAATGAGACTCTTCATTAAGTACCTTATCAAACTCGTAAGCTTCTAGTCCTGGTTCAAGGGACTAACGATTCACAGGATTAATGTGGCACTGACGCCCAAGAGTAATTACCTTGATGCAGGTTATTAACTCTTACGATCAAGACGGGTAAACAAAACGTCTTACAAGGCGCGTCCTTTAAATTGATCAAAAGTGAAACTGAATTCATTAACTGATTTATAGCGATAATAAACCTCATTTACGACTAGTCTTTAAACTCTGTTAACCAAATCTGAGAAGCCTAATATAGGTGCTTCTGATGTTACCACATTAGAGACCTCCGAGTACATCTTGACCTCAGTGTACCAGATAATCCATCCTGGAGTCTCGTGGTTGTGAAAGTACTCGGTAATCGCCTTTAAACTCTGCTGCCTAATCTAAAAATCCTGTTATAGGTTCTTCTGATATTAAAGCATTCGAAACTACCACATACGTATAACACCCTTTACGATAGATACTATATAAACGTAATCGATAAGGTACGGTAGCGTGTTGGATACAATAATGCCTGTCAGAGTCACTGATCTTCTGTGTGAATCACATGACGCCATGCCATTTTTACCAGCCGTTGTGTGACCCTGTTACAATTTATAACTATATGCTACAATTTAAACTAATCTGTAGTCCACAGCCCGAAATAAAGTAAAATTTCACAAGTTGCTGGTGCAAAAGTATAGGGGCAGATAGATGGAAGGGTTGAGGTGAAAATATGGATTATAGTAAATGCTGCTGTTCCCGCGATTTACAACGTTTCACTCGATTAAGGTAGAAGCGCGAGTATATCCAAGAGAGGTGAGACGTTTCGGCTCTTACAGTGTGAAAATGCTATTACGTGGTGCAAGCGGATTTTTGTTTGGTTTTTGGATACAGTGGGTACATTTAGTATTTCTAACGACCGTTGTCTACCCTCTTCAGTGGGGCCTACACATCTCCTACTGGATGGCCACTAGTTGGATTCTTTTGGGGCGAGCTAGTACAGGGCCCCTGGTTTTAGATGTCGGGGGTTTACGCTTCTACGAGAGGCCTAGCTCAGTGGTACCGGGGTTCCCGCGTGGTACAACTGAGACTTATGTGTCATACATTTTTAACGACCTTGGGTTGGTTGTAAGGGGGATCAAACCGGCAATCAATTGATTGAGACGGCGGTGCTTACCCAAGGAACCAGGGGGTCCAGCTGAATATTTGACTGGCACGTTGTCAAAACAGAAAAGGCCCTTGATTGGTATATGACAGATGAAAACCTTCGTAAACAGAGTTGTGTTCAGCATCGTGAAGCCTTCCAGAAATCAATGCATCACCGTCTCTGTCGTCTGCGTCTCGCTATCTGCAGAACCGACCACGTCCGCCTCATCATGCAAAAATAAATCAGTATTACCTTGTAAGATAAACTCTTTCTATATTTATTCGATCGCCGCTACCTTGTTCTTCTGTCGCCGGCCGTTTTACCCAATTAAGCAACAATTAACCAGAATGAGACCAAATTGGAAATCACTCAGTCACCGCAACTCCGAAACAGACACGACTGCGACAATACACGTTACAGCTCGAGAAAACAGACTTGTGCACAAAATCGATATTCGGACGCTGCACCAACAGAGATGATACCATGGTGATGCAGCTAGTACTTCGGAGGCAAACAACAGATCTGTCTAAGCCCACTTCACCATATCTGTGATCCGAAACGCTTTTATGTGTGTGATGGCGGTGCGTTACATTTGCGCAAGGACTTCTTAATGTGCAGATATTTTTGGCGAACATGAAGAGAAGCTACTTGAGAGATGTGAGGATATTATGAGAACCGCAGGTTCTAGCTCAATTTATCGCATGTATAAACTACAAAAATACATAATGTAGGAGTATGCTGGATGTCAATTATATGCACAGGCGACCACCCAAGCTCTCAAAAACGTGGTCCCAGTACCGCAGATGCTGCCAGCAACTGTTGTTCGCTGTGAGCAGCTGCAGCTACAACTCCAATCGATCATTTGATCAGTACTACACAGTATTGCACCTCTACAGGCCGATTAGATTGTCACAACTCGAACTCGCACTGTATATCGTTGCCTCTGTGTATTATTAAACGGATGCTCCTTCTCACTTCAGTTCATTTACCATTCCACGTGTTCTTTAATCCAGCACATCCACGAGCTTCAGCACTCGTAACGGTCTCTAGTGTCGGAGAATATACACTTTCGAGGCATCAAAAAGAATAAGCTACTGCTGTCGTTATGGAAAGCCATTGCCTCGTTCCAATCGTCGTCGTTTCTCTTTCCGACCTACAGACGCTTAAATCCTTTGTATAGCACCATTTCAATATGCAATTTGTCGCCCGAATAAGCACGAGTTAGTTCACGTTTAAGACATGAAGAATGTTTTTATCTGTGCCTTAATGATTCAGCAACACCGACAGATGCCATGTGCAACCGCCTATGACTTCATCTAGCTTGGTATCAGGATTATCCTGATACAGAAGGCTTTCATGATCCTGTCGTATCACATCCTTTAATTTATCATACTGCATTGCAATTATGCTGGTCCAATACCCGGCCATGTCTCATGCCATTACACTTAACGTTATGTAATATCGTACATCTACGTTTTCATTCCTGCTCAGTTTGTTTACACATTGACAGGCACTATTTAGATATGTGGTGTATCTCATTCATAGAAACTCACTATATGCTTTAACAATCGCGAATACGCACCCCATATGTCAATTTTAGTCTTGTCCACCACGACTATATTACCGCACACCTTTACCATAAAATTTGATCTTGTTAAGGAGGTATAATTTTATCATTGGAAGGATATTAACGGCAAATACCATCCGCCTACACGATGA
This sequence comes from Hyaloperonospora arabidopsidis Emoy2, assembly GCA_000173235.2. NCBI lineage: Eukaryota > Oomycota > Peronosporomycetes > Peronosporales > Peronosporaceae > Hyaloperonospora > Hyaloperonospora arabidopsidis. The sequence goes on from JH597957.1 coordinate 607,479, forward strand.
AAACGGTGATTAGCGACAAGAATCGCTAAAAGATGCCACGACTCGCGGGATACGTACGGATCGTGCATCGCATACTTCTGAGTTCTGCCGGATTTTATTACGCCAAGATATACAACTCGTTATCACTAAAGGCCGCGGACACTATTGCGCGCACAACCTGGTATAGGGATGGACTGATGCCGGTGAATGCCGATACCATCTGGACCCAAGTAAAAGTTGGACGAGAAAATTTGGGATCTGGACGGACTTGACGGTTTTAACTATACTGGCACACCTGGCTCAGGCCCGTCTACAAGACGAAGGGACGTCAAGCTGGCAGAGATCCGTCATGATTTGGGCTGCTTCAAGTTCTTTGTCAATTCACCACGTATTACGTTGATGTGGAGGCAGCATTCTGACGACTACTTGGATTGTTGTCATACTCCAATTCGCACATGTGATGCACGGTACAGAATTTATATATTAGCAGGACGATGCTAGCATTCATGTTTCGCATCTTAACCAGCATCTCTTTAGTGAAGACGGGTACCGATGCTTGTCTCTCCATCATACTCTCCCCCTCTCGATCTTATAAATAAATTGAGGTAGATTATTTGCAGGCAGGGGTACGCTAATGGAGCTTTAAAGCACGAAATGCAATCCCGCATGACACGATAGTGTCAATTTTGTTTTGCTTTATGCCGTGCCGATGAATCGAGGTTATCGACAAGAATGACAAGAATATGCAATGTTATACAGCACTCATTAATTTGTTCATCGTCTGTACGTAACAATTTTATAATTAAGGTATACGATCTTATGTGTCGCGGTGGCCAAAACAGAAATATGTCTGTGATTAACCCTGAGGTATACAGAATCTCGATTTTTACGCATAAAAGGGGTTTCTGTCTATAAAATACACTGCATGTCTAAATAGCACCCGCCAATTCGAAAAAATGACTTAACAGCGGACAAAAACATTGATATGCGATCTTACTGGAACGAAATATATGTTTATCCCGTTATATTGCATCGTTTTAATCCTCTTGGGGGGTTACGTACTTGTTCTGTCGAACTTATCGTCCTGTCGAATAGCACCGATCTCATCCTTATAGACGTCTTGTTATTGGTTTCACTGTATTATTCTCCTCCTACCGAATTGCATCGTTCATATCCTCTAGTATCACATCGTTCTCAATTTGCCGTAGTGCTTTATCTATCGTTCCACATAACATTCTCCTTTTGCATCGAGTACTTCCATTCTGTCTTATCACATCGTTCTCATCCGATCAGACGGCATCGTACTCTACCATATGATCCCATCGTTTCCGTCTGTCACACTGTATCGTTCTCCAAATGAGTTATTGCATCTTTTACGTGCTTGAAGAGGTTGCTGTCGCTGTGGTCGCAAAGTCTCCCGAAAAGCTCATTAAGTCGTGTTGAGGCCGAAGAAATAGCAATGACGGCATTGCTCGACCCTAACATATAGTCCCTCTTACATCAAATTCACATCGCACATACATGTATGAGGTCCTAATAGAATAGAATCTGATCACCAAACGCTTATATTCGAAATGATTAGCCAATAAAATTGCCATTATAAGTTGATGAGTCTAATGATTGTCGGTTTGCCACACCACGCAACAAAGGGCGAATTATGTCGCTCACAAATGTCGGTGGTAGCAAAGGAGCTCGTCAGTATGCATGTTGTAACATATTTGCAAAACGATTGCGCTTATTATTGACCACGCTTCATATATGATTACAAGTAATTGCTGACGAAGAATTACACTGCGAATACTTTATCGCCCATAATTACGTGTAACCCTTCAATTTTTCGACAGGATATCTGAAACTCCTCATAACTTCGAACAAGCTGCAGATCCAGCAAAGCTGTCTTTTTTGTCACACAGAAATGAGGAGTTGTAAGTGGTAGACGATAAGGAAGTATCAGTATCGTTCGTGTGGTGGAAGTGTACAGAATTCGAAGAGGGGGGGGAGATGTCGACCGCTTACATTTGCCACTGCAGATATGAGTACCCCCTCTATGTTGGAGTCTATTTACAAAGTGGTCTGGACAGAAAGAAAAACTAATGCGTTTTTCCTCAGCATGTAAATACCGAAGCACCTGAATATGGATATAATCTTTACGAATTTAGTGCTCCAAAAGGCTTGGAATATTTCGACCGAGAGCTGGGTATGTATGCCTGTCACGTTTCTTTTCTTTGAAGAAACAGATTCGAAAATCGCTCATTCAAATCGATTGGCTGGTAATAAAGTAATCGACAATGCGCAGAATTCAATGACATGCGGGATTAAAGTGCTCCATATCTTGATGACGTTATGTGTTCGGTTCTTATTTTAGTCTTTTGTGAAAGCGAATACTTGCGCGGTTTCTATAATGAAATCCATAAAGCTTGATGATTTTGGTCTTCAAAGATCAGTGGTTCCCCCCTAATGACATTGGGTAAGCACCGCCGTCTCAATCAATTGATTGCCGGTTTGATCCCCCTTACAACCAACCCAAGGTCGTTAAAAATGTATGACACATAAGTCTCAGTTGTACCACGCGGGAACCCCGGTACCACTGAGCTAGGCCTCTCGTAGAAGCGTAAACCCCCGACATCTAAAACCAGGGGCCCTGTACTAGCTCGCCCCAAAAGAATCCAACTAGTGGCCAACCGGTAGGGGATGTGTAGGCCCCGCCGAAGAGGGTAGACAACGGTCGTTAGAAATACTAAATGTACCCACTGTACCTACAAAATAATTGGTCTTCAGAGATTATAGCGCTCGTTTCCATGCTTATCGTAGTTTCTCTAGTAAGTGGATTCCTCATAAAGGCATCGCAACTGGCGTAATTATACATATAGGGTATGTAACAGTACCTAATACGCTCTATGTGCCTTGGTAACTGCCTCAATCAATCAGTAGCTCCGAGTAATCCAAGCAAATTATATTGTTGAGGTGTCAAAAACAAAGTATTATTCTTTCTCGCCCCCATTTACCATGTGTATGTATGCAATGTTATTGTAGCACGAGGAGATATGCTGCTACACGAAAAAAAACGCTTTGAACATACCGCCTCTTGTCGACCTCATCGTTCAATCAATCACTCAATCAATAGTTCGTACTCTCCTAGAGCAGCAGGCCTCTCTTAATTTTAATAGACAAACGTGAGGTTACCTTTTCCCAGACATATATTCAGGTAATCGCTCATGACCCCCCCCCAAATCACGTTTGGCGTTGCTAGAGTCGGCTTCTCCTCAAAAGCAAGCTAGTCTTCCACCCGAAGATAATTTCTTAGCTCTTCGAACTGTAGAGGTCCGACCATATCAAAAACTTGTTGCAATTCGTTGCGTATAGGATAGCACATGCTAATTACCGAAATTTGTGCAGATTGTAACTTTGCTTTGGTTATCAATGAATATTGACCTGTTAACTGTGTCAGAGTCGCGTCGTTTAGCAGTTTTTGCGTCCACATCAATCGCTCGACGCACATACTGGAATTAGTTAATTTCAATTTGAGCATTTCGTCTGCAATCGACTTTTGTGTTGTGCTCTAGAATCAAAGGCTTCATCCTTTGAGTTGAACAAAAAATCCAGTTACTGACCTGGTGGTATTTGGAAAATTTGCCAGATCAGCATCACTGAATGCACAAACTTGTAGCCTTCCTAGTGACACACCGTCTAATCGTCGATACACAAGTGCAAAGCTCCTTGTCTTTCAGGTATTGTAGCATGCGCTTTGCTCTTGTGTAATTTTCTCTCGTGTATGCATCTGTATTAGCGGCATATACTCCGCACTGCTTTGGCAATATCCGGTCGAGTACGCATCACTAGGTACTGTAGCGAACCAAATAATTCTCGATAAGGCACTTTTGGGGCATTTTTTCATGTCGGTTTCTATAGCATCTTCGTCTCGTTCTGCTTTTGCGGCAATCGCACCGATTTTGCGTGCTCCAGCGCGACGCAACATGCTATCAATGGACGCCGCATTAGCAATACAGAGCATTACACTGGTACGGATTGCACTCCCTATCCCAAGGCAGTTAAATCGCCCCAGATCTTTCTAAAACAAAGCTTTTGCGTAAATCTTAAACGATTTATTTGATGTCGCTCGGATTACCTATATCAGCATGGCATCAATATACACAGTGAAAAGCACAATTCGCCTATCATAGTATTTACGATATAGACCAACATCAAACGCGCATTATTGGACTCTTGTTTCATTAAGCAAGCATGAAAGGTCTGGTAACCCTGTTTCTCTGCGTGCTTCAAACCATACATGCCCTTTTTAAATGAAAAACACGATTAGTGTCGTCACCAAAAAACTTGGTTGTGCCATATAATGGCCACATTACCCAGACAGCAATCGCGAAAATTCGGTTTTTAAGTCCACGTGCCTTGATTCAAGTGCTAGGAATATTGCGATCAATTACATCAAGAGCATTGTGGGTATACGCACGTCTGGTGAATACGTATTGTCGTATTACAACCCTGAACATTTTTTTACTCCATGTATCACTTTCCTTATAGCAAGATCTTGTCCCGTTTGTACCAAGCCTCCATCGTGACGTGAAAATCTTAGCTGGTCCAGCTGGTTTTAATTTAGGCTTCCCGACAACGATCTATGTACCATGTTGTACCAGAGCCTCAAATTCTACCTTCCACTCTTTCCTCTGAGATGAACTCAGAACGTCTTACAAAGTGGTAGGCTCTTTACAAAGTGCGTTCTCATCAGCTTATAATCGCTTAGTCTGAAATTAAAACTTGGGTATACGCGTCGATCTCTTCGTAGGTGCTGGTAGCGTATTTGGCTGAAATGTTATTATCTGTGTGTGCTAGAGTTCGGATTGATACATTAGCGGTTCCAGATACCAACCGCGCTTTATCAGGTACCACTGCTTCTTGTTCTGCCACCCGCGACTTGTGCGATAAATTAGATTCATCTACATTCACTCCTCGCTACTCGACAATGCTGCCCCCCATAATGTGCGTTTTAATACTAGCCTTTATTCTCCTGGTGTTCGTTGAAACTACTTTAGGTAGCTCCAATCCACCTGCTTGTGTGGCACCACTTTGCACACCTTCTAGTGCCATCATAAAAGGTCGGAGACTTCAACGTATGACCACCCCATATCTTTATCCCTTAACTTATTTCGTACACTTTTTGTATTAGAGTTTGTATTTAGCTATAAGCAAGCGCACCTAAACTGGGCGATGTGAGATGGATCTTGTAATTGGGGTTCCTATGTTAAAGACGGACTTATCATGGATTATATGATTGATCGTACATGTGGATATCGTAAGGGTGGTCGTGGGAAGTGGCAGTGAGGAGGTAAAACAATGCTATTATCGAAGTAATCTACTTATCATCCTCTAAATACAGTACGAACGGATATACAATCCTTATACGATCAAAAAATTCTATAACATAAGTACAAATACCGTCATTCTACTAGACCTGTTATGGCTACTACCCTCGTTCTCTTATGACGTCCGTTTGATCTTCATCTGCACTTTCCACTAAACGGACGCCGCTTCTATAGTTTGGACTCAAATTCGTATAACGTTTCGACGAGACACTATTATGCCTTACACAACAGCTACAAAATCATTTCTGCACTCATTACGCTTAACTACTTCATTGTGGTCAGTTTCGACACCTCTAGAAGTGAGTAACGCAGAACAGATATACGACTACGACGATTTTGACACATATCAAACCATGCGAGGCATGTGCAGGTGTGCGTAGATAATAACTCACACATGTTGCATTTCGGTGGTCACGCGTTCGATTTGTGGGCGAAAGCGTACAATATCGAGTATGGAGGCGGTTTGTAAGATGCGGCCTTGTGAACAGTATTCTGCCAGTATTTCAATTTGTTGAATACTTTATCCTCAGAATGGTCTGCCTACTGATCAGCAGCGTGTTTCTGCAGAACCAAAGCGAATAGAATATTTGTATGGGCGCCTTTAAACTATATACGACCGATTAAAAAGACTTTCAAAATGAATAATAATGTCAAGCACGTTCTTTGATTGCAGAGTAAATCAATCGTCATATAGTTTTATGTCTATCATGCGCGTGATTAGTAATAAAATTCAATGGGAAAAAATTATAAGCAGTAGAAGCATATAAGTGAGAAGGGTGTGTATATTGAGTTTGACAGATATGGTGTAGACGTATGGAAAATGGTGTAAATATTTTGATTCCATTGAATGATCTAAATATTTAGTAATCTTGATTGTCAGAAGGTAAAAGTACTAGTGAAAAGATTAATGCTGACCAAAATTACTTCGATCGGACCGCCGTTTATCCGCGTACTTGTATTTCCTTAGTTGGATGATGATACTGAAATCGGTCCGGCGTCGTTCATGGAAACGAATCCGGTTGAACCACAGTGCGTTAGCAATATGTTTTACTCCTCCTCCTGATGCTTATAGATTGGTATCCTTCTTGGCCTTGATGAAATTGCTTTTCTCACGTAAGTTACAATCTTTGTCCTCATATCCGTAGCAAGCGTGTCCAACAATGAATCGTAGTAAGCATTACCCTGGTTGTACTCGTAAAGCGGCGCATGAAATCCGCGTCTTAAGCTATTTTTAGCATGACAGCCAACACTATTTGCAGAGCATGAGCGTTATGGTTCTATTCTCACATTTAAATTTTCTCTAACATAAACTTTTAATTTAGTGCGCTTGAAAGAATGGTTAAGCAAAACGACCAAAAAGATTGATTCACAAAGCAGGCGTAAATGTGGGCACATCTCCGAACAGCCAATTTACCGACCATCTCATGCACAATTTTAATGATTTTTTTCTGTGATTGTTTGTTTCAAACTCAGCCTCAATTCAGATATTCAAGAATTGTCACTGACCAGTTTAGTGCACTGAAATCACTTGGTTTTACTATTGGTCGGGTTGTCTGGATGCTTTCATAAACAACCCTAGCCCGTTTAGGTGCAATTCTTGTCAATATGAATATTTTGAAAGCATGATTAAAATTTTAGGGTATCAATTTTCAGCACTTAAGTGGAGTAGCAACTCATGGAGACGGGATGCTAGCGAAATGCAGCTTAAGTATGCCACATGTGGGGCCATTAACGACTGCTCTACCTCCACTTTCGAATCGGTAATACCAGTATCGTGGACGCTGGAATGTGTTGGCGCTGGCGTCGACACTGTCACCCATAACCAGACTGACTATTTGCACATTTTAACGGAGAGCAAGGAGAAGCGTTTACGTTATTTGAGTGCGAAAATGGTAAGGCCAAATGCGGTTGGCACCAAATAAATAGCGAGAAATATAAAATATTGTGGGACACGGGGAGATGACAGATTTGTCATTCCGGCCTATTGGCGTTGAGAAATGCTCGAATCATTTTTTGATTGGCAAATTCGATTATAGCGCACAAAACTGATCGGAGCGCTCTAAACTAAGAGTTTACGTTATTTATTTTTCACGTCTCTCAGCATCGCCGGGTCCACAACCCCTCATTCGCAGATAGGCTTAATTAGATATACTCTGCTTCCGCCAGACTTAGGTCAATATATCTACAATAAATGGCGTAGAAACCGCAGGTTCATTTCTGATCATCGCCATGGCACCGTACAAGAAATGTCTGTCATCGGTGTTGCTCCCCTTATTGAAATTAATAAACAATTTGATCAGTAATCTTTCTTGGCCATCACGTTCGTACATGAAATCTTCTATTCTCAAATAACTCTCGTGTGAATTTCTGCATGCCAGTCATGCAGTCTGAAATGTTCGAACAATCTAGATATCTATGTTACTACGTACTGAGTTTTATAGGTCTACTGCATGTAGCACTGTACCTTTAAGCTCCACTAAGTAAAGGCACGGTATTTGATATCATTTCAATTCACCCCTCGTCTGTTTTGGGCGACGGCAGGCTTAAATCGTCGTGTTATATCACGAAAGTAGTCGACACCGTTACAATATTGACGGTCGAAAAACCTAGTTACGTCGTTATGTGACTAGTCTGCTTGGGTGTCAGCGTGTTCGCAGTCATATCTTGGTCAATCTATGCACTCAATGTACACAGAGCAACTCCAACGCCTTCATTCGAAGAGATACCATGAGCGCTTCCTTTTCGAGCAAATTTCGGCTCCTGTATCTGCAGCAATATATTTTGAACGAATATAATCGATCGTGAACGGACCTATTTAATATTTTTGACGTAAACCTATTGTTTAGCACTCCAGATCCTGGCACCAATTTTCACACAGATGCGATATACTGGAATTGCTCTTGTCGCATATCGAGAATGAGACTTGTTTTTATGACGACTTGCACGGAGCTTTTCGTTGTCAAATCCATAAGTAATAATTGTGAGCCCGAAGGGTGAAACTATTAGTGAGTGTGCGCAAGGTTGTATGCCGAACTTTTAAATCGTACATATCTGTCTCTGTGTGTGTGTTTTTGTAAATAACGCGGTTAGGTGTACCTTACACGTACTAAGTACGATCTAGCCTGTCCCCCCTCATAGGTCGATTAGCATGATAGAACTCTTTAGCTAGGTCACTATTGTGACGCGCGCATTTGATTGGCTTAAAATCGAGCAAAGATTAATACGATCACATACGCAAATGCTGGACGCTCAAAAGCAAAGGCCGATCGAGTTGCCCTAGCCTACTATACTGCGTTATTACAGACATTAAAGCATCATACTCATTTTTCAGTGACTGCTGTTGTATAGTGTTTTACATCTCGAATTAGTTGAACTGAATTACTCATATCAAAGAGCGAGCTCCAGGGCTTTCTCCCCTATCTTATGTACACCATATCGAAAAGACCAGTAATGTTTCGATGTATCCATCTTTAACTGGTCCATTTTATTAGCTGACGTCTTTTGCCTATGACATCACCGCTACTCGTCATCCAGAGCTATCATCAGCACAAGCCTACATACTGGCGACACGAGAGGTACGTACTGCATAAGCGATAGAAGCATATTGATGACGCAAGTGATAAATGATAGCGATGGAATGGGTGTACAAGAATAATTATTATCGCACAGTGTGATGATTCCTATTAATATTAATTATTCCACCTTCTTTCGCCGAGGTTGCTCTCCAGCACGAACCGTCCAGCAAACACTGCTCGCCGAACCGATCGGGTATCATTCTGATCAAAAATAAATAAAACGAAGAAAGCGAATTTTCGCCAGTATATGACAGGAAAACCGTTTAACCAATGATAAGAAAAAATATCGAAGGTATTTACGTGCCGTAAGAGATAATAACCGATCATGGCGGGCGAAGCTCCCACAAGCTCATTGAAAAGCAAGAAGTTTCGCGGAGGCAGCGCGCGCGATTGAACACGTAGGTTGGTAGAGTACCAAAGCCTATCCCGAAAATGAATAGCACGAACGAGCGAAAATCCAACCTAGTCGATCTGATTTATAGTGACCTCGTGAGCAGTTTAATTTCGGAATACAACACGCAGTCACGAAGGAAAAATGGTTGAGTAGCTCTTCAATAATGTGTGCCCTCTCTCGGTTTCACCTGTATTCAGTAAATTCCCAGAAAATGAACCATCGCACCTGACCAAAAAGAGAGAAGTAACGGTCATCACGTTTTATCAAATCTGTTACGGCATAATAACAACCTTATCTGACGTACACGTTGCTGTGAAGAAGCTTTAGGTGAGTCGGTAGCATCTATAAAATTGAATCTGCCTTTAATTAAAATATTAATGGCGAACTTCCATGTAACACCCCGGAAGCTTAATATAATTATAGTTACTATTGATATGTTACAAAAGTGACCTAATCAGAGAGTGGCACGTGCCGTGAATATCGACCTATGGGGAACGGAAACAATTTAAGTGTACCGAACAGGGTGCGTACGATACATCCGGTCACAACCTCTCCAGCACACGCATTCGTGTGCTGTCCAATGAGCTTATGTATTTCTTATCTACCTACTTATGTAAATATTATGGAAGTGTCACCAGCCTCATCGCATTACCCACTCTCGAAAGTGCACTCACGTGGTGTAAGTTTATCGTGTAACTACCAAAACGTCCTCTCAGAACAACTACATGGCAGATCTCACTGTGGTGCCTTCCTTTGAGTAGCTCCACGCAAGCATAATTGCAGGAAACCGCACATAGAAGAATTAGCGAGAGCACTTACCACCTCGTGATGGAACAGCATCTCAAACTGGGGGAGGTCTACGACCTTTCCGTAGCCATTTTGGACTCTCCCGAATCTGTGTGGGATCACTTTCGTAGCTGACGCATACCGCGTATAAAGACCGTCGATAACGCGCTCCACAGCTCTTGATGCCTCTTCACGGCGATGATACCGGGTGATTAGGTCCCCCCCCTGGTGCCTTGGGCAAGCACCGCCGTTCCAATCTTGATTGCTAGTTAGCATCCCCGTACGACCAACCCAAGATAACTAAAAAATGTGTGATACATAAGCCTCAGTGGTACCATCCGGGTACCCCGGTACCACTGAGATCGGCCTCCCGTAGAAGCATAAACCCCCAACATCAAAATATCAGGGGCCCTAGACTGGCTGGCCTCCAGAGATTTCAGTAAAACGTGTATATCGGGTAGGGAGTGTGTAGGTCCCTTCCGAAGGGACCTTCTCGGGTCGTTAGTTCCACTAAATGACTGTAATGTACGACAAAAAGATGACACCGGATGATCGAAAGAGGACAAACATTGTTGGATGGCATGTAAATAGTAAGGAACTTCGCGTCGACTATTCTTGGCACCCTACGCGAGAGGGTCTGAGAAAATGTCTAGCACAAATACCTATTATGCTTCGCGCGCGTGATTGAGTACTTTAATTCTTGCTGATTCCACGACTAACTAAGGCGGACAAGCGAAAGATCGTTGCTGAGAATCCACTCATCTACAGATAAAAGACTTGGATTGTAGGCGGGCGCTTCAAGCTGCCACGCACTACCTCAGCACACACCTTCAGGCACCTGCGAGGAATCTTTTTTACCGTCTTCTCTCACGTGCAGTGAGGTTCGGGTGGACATCTTACAACTGCCCCACCGATATATGTAAGCTTGGATTGAGTGTGGTACAGACGCGGTTTTCCGTCCTCCGGCACACTACTTACAAAGACCGCAAGTAAAAGACTGATTTCTATTTAATGATTTGAACAGAAATCTAAATTGTTATTGGCTAAAAGACAAAAGATTAGACGCGCGCCCTGATGAGACGCCGTCTCTACAGCGCGCTTAAACCGAATATAAGCGTGCTGATGACGTACTTCAATGTCATCATGTAATGACGTCAAGTAGTATCGTCATCCGTATGTGACACACACTTTGTGGTAGATACGCAATTGCTGTACCCCAACCACATGAAAGGTATAAGTGCGTACCGCACTTAGATCCTTTCTCAGACTTTTTCGTGCTTTTACACGGAAAGTCTTGTGCAACGGTCCGACCCCGTTCCACCACCCCATAATGGTTACTCGCATTCTGTGAAATCGCAACGAAGGAGAAGCACTTGACAGCGAGCCTTCAAAGCCGTGCCACTCTTCGTCTGTGCTTGCTCGTCCGAACTGCCTATGAGTGCACTCTTTCTCTGAGCGACACCGCACGGCGTTCGAATGTCAGCTAAACGTAGGAAGGACGGTGAGTTGACTGGAAATACGCTCAGATCTTCAAACAATAAGCGTGTAGTTCGTGATGAAATGACGACGACACCATATGCTAGTGTCATGATTCCGACTGCTAGTACAGTGGTCGCGTCATCGACAGGTCATGGAGATTCACTTTACGCATCTTTTGCGGAGGATGACACTGCACTAATGGTAGACTACAATGAGTCTACTCGCTTGCCGTCACCAATGGATGATAAAGATAGTGGGCGTATGCGGCACGGGGATGGATTGGTCGATCTTATCTCCTATGCAGAAATCGCTACTGTACACAGCTCTAGTGGTGTTGCGGTGACTTCACATTCTACCAACAACAAAGTTGTGCATGTTGAGTCGGCTACTATTAGCTCGACGATCACCGAAAAGAGCGCTATCCTCGATAAAGCAGCAGCTTCTTTGAGTGTCAACATTTCATTTGAACGTCAGGACATCCACAACGAGGAGTCCGACTTCGACGAACCAGAGCATAAAGCTCCTACTAGAACACTATCTCTCGTCCATCCGTGTCGATAGCGCAGAGATTTGAAGGCCGCTATTCATCTGGTAGTATCTCACAGATACCTCCTCCCACCGAATGGCCAGTGGCGGATGGGTCTGTTGAACCGCTCTTAGCGCGTGAAACTACATACGAACATAAGTATTATGGCGTTTTCCTTACGTGGGTGGAAGAAGGAAAGCGGCTTGGCCGTACCTTCCCAATTCATGTCGTGTTGTTTCCTAACGAAACAATCGACCAATACGAAGCAGCATTCCTGCAACGTACTAAGCCAAATTATGAGACGGCAAGACAGCGGTAGCAGCAAATGAACTTCGCGCTGAAGCGCGCGCGTAAGCTAGTGTTTGTAACTCCCCTGCTTCTTCACGCTACGCTGCTTACGTTAGTCCATGGGACTTAGCGGAGCGAATGCAACAGGTGTGTCTGCTCGTAAGCGGCGACCAGCCCAGGCACGTCGACACGCAACGCGTTAACAGGCTCCCAAGAGTCAAACCTCTAGGATTACCCTTTCCATTGTACAAGGATTTGAAGCTTCTGCTTCCTTCGCCGGTGGGCAATCAACCTTCCTACATGGAAGAATTGGTTCCCTTCAGCGTCCAGAAGGAGAGGTGGCGCCCGATACGAACACTGACTATGCTCGTATGCTCGCGGCCCACTTGTCGATTGCTCAGACGCAAGCGCATGACGCTGATGTCGAGATGCGGGTCGTGGCTCTCGAGAGCCAAGTTTTGTAACTGACCTTGACTTTGCACGACGTCCGTACGAGCGCGCATCAAGGTTACGACCGGTTGAAGATCCGGGTCGACCTTCAGGAGTATTTCTTCATGAGAAGCGCGCGTTTGACGCGCAGTCCTCTACGTTCCGCAAGTCCGAGGACGAGCGGGGGTCACTCATCAGCTAATAGTGTATCATCGAAGACGTTCCCTCCACGGCCCGTCGCTCGTCGCATAGTTGTTGACGTGATTACTCACACTAGAAAAATGCGGATATGGGTTTTCATGTAGATCTACATGTCGTTTTAAACGACCCACGTAAAATATAGGGGGTGTTTTCATGTGTTGTGGGAGAAAGAGCCTAAAATTTAGGTCTCCGACTTCCCGTACCACAGTAAAAGGCCCGATAAATCGTATAAATAGTTTGCTAGTACCACCAGGTAGTACTGAAACTGCATGTGTAGGTAGAGTGCTAGTACTTAATAGTACTTTGTCTCCTACTCTGAAGTGTTTATGATTTTTGTGACCAATTTGGTCTGCATATTGTTTTTGTTTGTCCTGTGTGCTTGCCATAGCGTCTCGGACCTTACGTGTGATGGCTAATCGCTCATCCACGAAGCGTTGAGCTTCTCTAATGCTCTTTGCATCCAGCTCACCAATGACACCACCAAGAGGTCGGTCATGGGCCGTTGCTGCTAATGATGACCTATTGTCATTGCTTTGGAGCACAGACAACGTGTGTCGTGACTCCGACTTGACACTCTCTTGTATCGTGATCACTGCGGCACTGGCAGGGTCACTAGAGCGAGTTTCGCTCCGAGATTAGTGAGGGCCCTCCCCCACTAAGACTCGGGCTGCGCACAAACGAGACTGGTGTCCAAGGATGGCGCAGTCCGTTAACATAAAATGGTGTTTCACCCGTACTGGCGTGAACACTGTTGTTAACAGCAAACTCCACGAATGTCAAATGTTCGCTACATTCTTTGGGAGTTGCTATTGTGTGCAATAAATCCGCCACAAGACGATTGGCCTTTTCGGTATGGTCATCGGTTTGGGGATGATCGGTGGTAGACATGTGGAGCTTGCTACCAAGCAGCTCAAACACATGGCGCCAAAATCCTGACGTAAAACGTGGATCCCGGTCCGAAACTATGGACTCGGGCATCCCGTGTAGTCGATACACGTGGTACAGGAACAAGAAATCTGCCTCCTTGCCTGAGATCGGTGCTAAATGCACCATTTTGCTCATTATGTAAACAAAGACGACTATACCAGTCCTGCCTTTATAGTCAGGCGGCATTCCAAACATGAAGTCCTCACTGACCAACTTCCATCAAACAGTGGTATCGGTAGTGGCTTCAGTGGTGCACTACTAGAAGGTGCAGGCTTTGCGCGCTGACATACTTCACATGATCGAATATAAATTGGCTACTCACCTATGTAGGTGTGGCCACCAAAATTCATCTGACACTCGTAAGAATGTCTTCTCACGTCCAAATGACCACTTGATGGTGCATCACGGAGCTCGTAGATAATCCTTTGTTTGAAATCTGTGTCATGGGGTACTCAGATTTTCAATGGATCTCAAGGTGATAGTTGATACCATAACAGGACATCACTATAACTAAATTGGCTTAGCTTCGCCTCGAGGTGCGACGGAAGATTAACTTTTCGTCCAATGTCATCTTTAAGCAGACGACAATGTCCGTCCTGCATGTAGATCTCCTTTATGACAGAGGCCAGAGTGTTTTGCACATGTTCAACTTGTTGTGCTGCCAGTGTTGACGACTGAATTCGTGCCTTAGCACGAGACACGTCTTCAAAATGTCGTTCTTTGAAGTCTGGTTTGCCCGATAACGCATCAGGCAGTAAATTCGAATTCCCCGCATTGTATTCAACTCGAAAATTAAGTTCTGCGAAGAATGTGAGCCACCTCGCCATACTAGGTGATATGTGCGGCTGCTTTATCGCGGTCCGCAATGATGCGTGATCCGTGTAAACTACAAAAGGTTTGGTGCCCAATAGGTGCAATCGAAACTTAACGAGAGCATAATTTATAGAAAGTAGCTCGTTATCGTGCACGTATAAATTCATCTCCGCGGCCTTTAAATGTCGGGAATGATACGAGATGACACGGTCAATACCGTCGTCATCCTTTTGCATAAGTGCACTGCCGACAGAAAAATTACTCACATCACAGACAACACTAAAGGGCTTATCCGCGTCTGGCAAAGCCAAGACCGGAGCCTCTACAAGTGACTGCTTCACTAAAGTGAAAGCATCTACTTGAGCCTCAGACCAAGTCCACTACGTGCCCTTTTTCAGGAGATCAGACACTAGTTTGGTTCGCTCTGCAAAGTTCTTTCTATATTTGTGCAAGTAATTAGAAAGATCAAATAATTGGCGCAGATCTTTCACGTGTCGTGGTACTGGCCATTTCTTTATAACTTTAACCTTCTCTGAGTCTGCTCTAACACCGTGTTTACCCACGATGCAGCCCAGTACAGGTATTTTGGGAACCCCTATGACGCACTTTTGCAAGTTGACGTACAATTAGACGTCGCCCAGAGTCTGCAACACAACGTCCAAATGACGTTTGTGCGATTATATATATCACTAAATCCATCCTCGGCCTTACGATGGACGAATACATCGTCAAAATAATTAGGCGCGTAGTCACGATAAGGACGCATCACATGAGCAACCACCCGGTTGAATGTCGCTGGCGCATTTTACAACTCTCACGGCACTGCTAGCCACTCCCACAGCATACCGCTTGGGTGCTAACTGCCGTCTCGACTACATCGATTTCATTCATGAGTACCTGATAGTAGCAATCGTTTAAATCCAATGTGGAAAAGATATTTGACTTCCCCATTGAGTTCAATAGGACATCTTTCCGCAAAACCAGTTTCTGCGATGGGATGGTGGCCGTGTTCAACTTATTGTAAGCATGAACTACGCGCCAACCACGTGTTTCCTTACACACACAAAAGATCGGGCCGCAGAAAGGCGATTTGCTCTCGCGTACATGTCCCGCCTTGGCTCTCCTGTTGAAGAACTGGTAAAAAAAAACAGGTCGAAGTAGTCGACCTATTCCTTCGGCAATGGCCACTGTCTGGTCACACAATACTTGGTGCCAGGTACCAAGTCAATCTCGTGCCGGATACCCCTATCGGCCGGTAGGCGGTTCGGCACTTCTGTAGGAAAGACACCACGATGCTTACACAGAACTTCGTAAAAGGGACTGCTTTTCAAGGCGTCCCAGCCTTGGGCAGCAAAGCTTTTTGTCTTGTCGGTCTCCAAGAAACGCTCGTCCATTGTGGACGAAGAGCAGCAGTCCACCAAGTTCTCCTATTGAACTGGTGCGACTATCTCGTGGATCTTTCCTTCCTTTAGTTTGGACAGGAAAAGATCACACGTCATCTCTGAGAGATTGACTATCTCTTCGGCAGATCCCAAGACATGCTGGAGCACATCTGTCGACGATGCTTCCGGCATCTTGTCTTCGACGGCCTTGAACATTTCGTTCGTAGGTCTGTCCTCTTGGACCGAGACTGATCTAAAGGTCACTCTTTTATACGTGCCTTTGATTGTCTTTAAAATTCGTCTGGTGCGCGTCACACGTCGCACCACGACATTCCTTGACTTGGAATTGGGTATAGTTGCTGTTATATCTAACGTATCCCTTACAGCCGCACCAGGCCCTTGGCTCTGTGCCGGTTCCTGCGACACTTGACTTACTGTCAGATCGCTATTAAATTTACCTGACTCATCAAGCTGGTTAGTCCTTGGTGACTTGTGACTCACTGTCAACGCACCCTTGACTGCATTGAACACAGCATCAGTTACGTTAGCCTCTTGCAAGAGCACATCCTTCCGGTGTCTTGTGTGGAGCTAGCAACTGTGCGTGTTCGCCATTCTATCCATGGTTGGTGTTTTACCAACCAAGGCATGCCTAGGATGAGGTCATCCGGACTCTCCATGCCTAGTACAGCGAAATTCTCTTTGCACAAGAAGCCACTCAAACTGAAGGCGAGTTCAACGTGAACTTACTCTAATTTTACTAGCGTACCATCTCCTGGACGAACGGTCGCTTTTCTACGCTTGCCATCTTGGCAAAGCGCCTCATATATCGTTGGAATCTTTTTCAGAGCCTCGAAATTTGCAAAGTTCTGAGATGCACCCGAATCTACGAGAAGGGTCATCACCTGGTCATAGCCTCGCACTCTGGCGCTATAAACCAGCATGTTTGAGGACCATTTGTATGCTAAAACGGGGACTATGCTACCCATTTGTTCAACAAATCTGATACTTTGGGGTAGCTTCAGAGCCCGCGTCAGAAGGGCATCCCGCCCCTACTGCGCTGCCTCATTTCCCAACCCATGCTTGGTCGGTGCGTAATCCGAGCGTCTCGCACGCTAGGTATTTGCACCACCTTTTGGGTTGGGGGTTTCTTGCCAGACGCTATAGCGCTGGGGCCCACGTTTGCATAGCAGCGAGCTATCATATGGCATCGCTTGCCGCAAATTTGTAGCAGAAAACATCTGCGTTGTCCAACTTCATTGGAGTGGCCGCAGACCTTTCTGAAAAGGGCCTGTCACGCTGGGCCATGCCGCAGGTTATTAAGGAACGTGAGCACCTTAATATGTTCCGGTATCTGACCCAAACTAATAGACGCCGACAGCGAGCGCATCTCGTACACAAATCGTGCAGGGATCACTTCGCTTGTCGCGCGCTAAAGAAGCGCGCCCGAAGCAACACTTCGTCGTTCGGTGGCTGATACATGGCGCAAATCTTTGTCTTAAAGATCTTCCATGATGAGAACGCTTTACTGTCAGCCATCAACGCTGAGTACGCCCATTCCAAGGCCTTACGCCGCAAATGGAACATAGCGTACGATACAATTCTCGTATCATCCTAGATAGGCTGCGCCGCACCACATTTCTCCACGGCTAAGAGCCAGTGTACAATAGTGCGGGCGGCAGTGCCATCTAATTGAGGAGGGTCCATCCTAAATGGCCTCGGCTGGAAAAACCGGTCCAAGAGCGACTTAAAAGTTCTGTTGAGCGTCTCGTTCCGAGCCTTCTCGTGCACAAGCTCATCATGAGCATTACTGAGGACTCTGCCACTTCATGGCTTCGTGCCTCGAACGCGGACATCTGCTGTCTAAGTACGGACTTCTCAAACTTTTCCAGTTGAGGAAGGTGTTGCTCTGGTGGGTAACTCAACAAATAACTCGGGGCTTGGGCATCAAGTCCCTGGGGAATATGTTCAGCCACCTCACTCTGATGTCGGAAGAGGTGGGGGGAATTGTGCCCAATCAACATTGAGGCTCATTCTCACCTACACGCCCACAAAGAGACGGGGCGTGGGAAGGACTACTAGTGCTACCAAGTGTAGGCGGGCGCTTCAAGCTGCCACGCACTACCTCAGCACACACCTTCAGGCACCTGCGAGGAATCTTTTTTACCGTCTTCTTTCACGTGCAGTGAGGTTCGGGTGGACATCTTACAACTGCCCCACCGATATATGTAAGCTTGGATTGAGTGTGGTACAGACGCGGTTTTCCGTCCTCCGGCACACTACTTACAAAGACTGCAAGTAAAAGACTGATTTCTATTTAATGATTTAAACAGAAATCTAAATTGTTATTGGCTAAAAGACAAAAGATTAGACGCGCGCCCTGATGAGACGCCGTCTCTACAGCGCGCTTAAACCGAATATAAGCGTGCTGATGACGTACTTCAATGGCATCATGTAATGATGTCAAGTAGTATCGTCATCCGTATGTGACACACACTTTGTGGTAGATACGCAATTGCTGTACCCCAACCACATGAAAGGTATAAGTGCGTACCGCACTTAGATCCTTTCTCAGACTTTTTCGTGCTTTTACACGGAAAGTCTTGTGCAACGGCTCGACGTCGTTACATGGATTGGTGAATATGAATGGAGCATGTACAAAAATTCATGTGACTAAGCGTGGTGGATCGCACAGTATCTCCAACAGCGGATCATGTGTTCACCGGAATCTGCACGCAGGTTGACACTCGCCAGCACAACCGCTTTATCGCCACGAAGGCGATCTCTTTCATCGCGACTACGATTCTGGTTGTTGTACGTCGCCCATCTGTGCGCTCATTATGAAAATTTCGATGAGTCAACGAACGATAGCTGCTTGGTCTCATAGCCGAACACGAATCTGGAATATCGCGAAGAAGAGCGGTACAAGATACCCATATATCCTCCGTGAAGAGAACTTAAATAAAGGGTCCGATAACAACTGGCAGGAATAGTGGCTTCGGACGATACTGGGCCAATAAAGTTATAGATGGATCCTCGTGAGCGACAATATTATCAACAATTTATCGGATATTAGCAGCAGCTTTCACAAAAGGGGGATGGACTCGCGATGATAAGATTATTCTCCAGGTTCTTAGAACGACATAGACCAAGAAACAAATTGGGAGAACGAAGCTCATCTCGAACCTGAGGGATCTTTAAGGCGCGCTGCACAAGCTACTAGAACTGCGAATGAGATTCGGTAGTCGAACGAAACTTGATGGCGCGTGAGGAAGCATGAGCGCCAGTTACTTGGAAAGCCGCGGAGGGGAATCGACCGCGAGAGCACTAGGTTGCAATTAGATTGCTACAAAAAGGGCTTTAGGTCTTTGACTGCTAAATCAGCCTCCTGAGCAACCACGGGATTCTTAGCCGGATAGTATGGATTCATTCGCCTAATGTAAAACGTCGGGTGAAGTCGTAGTGAAGTAGATATCTCCAGAGTATAATCGTTTCAAATCATCTTAAAGTATTTGTAGAGACAAATAAAGCGCGGCACGCGCTAGTTCGCACCTGTATTAGTCACTATAAAATTGTCCAACCCTTCCATTGATAAAGATATCCAATCTCCTACCCATTAAGACTCCATATCTGTCTTCGGCGTCGATAAAGTGCGCCGCGGTTTCAGCAGTAGTGACGGTCGCATCGATTACAAATAGATAACTCATCTTGCTAAATCTGCCGGCGAAGACTAGTTTACTAGTACGACCCTGGATATCGAGCGATAGCCCCAAGATAAAATCCATGAATCTCGACAGCCACGCTTCAGAAGCAATAGGAAGTGGTCGCATGGGTGCCTGCGACAAGGGTGGAATCTGTACGCGCTGATAGATTTCGCAAGTTTGAACTCAATTGCGGACCCAATAGAAGTCACGAGATACTGCTTCAAAAGTATTTTCGGTGGCAAGGTGCCCTCCAGATAGGGCAATCGTGATATTCATGAATGACTCGAGATCTCAAATAGTTACCATTGACTATCACCATTCGGAAATCGATCGATACTATCGGAGAGCGTATCTCCATCTAGTCTATATCATGTGATATGGTCGTGCTTGGTTCGTGTCAAGGTACCAGCGCGACGTAGCTGGGCGACCTTAAATATGCCACAATATCACCAAAATTTCTGCCATTTGCACGCGCTGACACGATCTTATCGTGTAGGGGCAACTTCGGGGTGACACTTGTTTCGTGACATAGGATATACGATACACAGTCATAAAATTCTTTTAGAATCATCAGCAGCACGATGATGACCGAGAGCTGTACGAGTATCATAGTCTGGACGTCTGGACAATACATCGGCAAGGATGTTCTTTTTGTCTGGATTATTGTGAACGTTTCGTACTCGGAGAAGAAAGGTATCCATTGCGCTATAAGTTGTGATATATGGGGCTCTTTACCACGGTACGCAGTGATGCATAATCAGTACATAATTTGAACGTTTGTTTGTCAAGAAAGCGAACTCGAAGCTTGATGAGGGCAAAATGTGTCGCTAAAATCTCCTTGTCGTGGACAAGATATTCTTCTCGGCAGGTTTCAACCGTCGTGACTGATAGCTGACAACTCGTTCATGTCCGGTATTATTAAATAGCACTACAACACAGCCGATTCAAAATCACGGACATCGATATAAGTATTTAATTATTATAAACGATCAAACTATTTTTTAATTTTTAATTTTTATAATAATTAAAGGGAGTTGATATAATCACACCCCTTACTTTAAATTCACCCTTTTTGTCAAACCTGATACACCTTCGCGAGAGTAATTTTCCAGCAATGGTATCTCTCCCAAATCTAGCACTAGTTACACTTAATTTTGCACAGTACCGACCCAAAATACACTAAATGTTAAAATGGATATTAAAGACACCCGCTCATCGATTTGGGCTAAAGTACAGGACGACAGAGCTCTCGCCAAGGCAAAGGTTTAAACTCGTCTCCAAGGTCGTACAATTGTTTCACGTCGTGTTTAAATGCAAACGAAACGTATATGACGATAAATAGCAGTACTAAATGATTAAAATGAGATGATCGTGACAAGCATCCTCGTATGAAGTGCGCGTGACCTGACTAATAAAATGGAGCTGTGTGTTGTCGTGATCGGCTCCGCTATAAAAATACGAATAAGGGGTGCTACTGCTACTAGTACTGGGAATTACTTTATTCCTAATGGCATAATCATGAGTTATTCTCTACTCATTTATGACTTATCGATTTGTTTTGTTTGCACAAGTAGATAAAAAATATTTTTCAAGATTTGATACAAGTTGTTTAAAACAGTAAATTTATTTACAATGCAATAATCTGAAATTTTGTGTCAGCATATTTCAGTTTAAGTGAAGTTATCATTGGCAGCTAATACCAAAGGAAACATTGAGACATAAGACTACAATAAAATACTATGTAAAAGAGCAATCGTCGTCGGATCTTCTGAAAGAAGCTTCTAGCTTAACGTATTCTTGACATGGTACATCACATAATAGAATCCAGTCATCTATTGTATCATTGACGGTTTTGGTTCACTAGAGTTCTGATTGTCTATCTTCTCTTTCTGTTGGTCGACTAGAGACTTTAATGAATTTTTAACAAACCAGGGGTCGATTGAAGTTGGAGTAAAAACTCCGGCACATCCTGTCATCAGTTGGACTCTACTATCTCTTCGGCGTGTATTTAGCGATAGGATACTGCGCGTCGAGTGAGTGCACTCGAATTGATCAGTGTTCACGCAGACACTCGGCTAGAGGTGAAGCCACAACCGTGGCGTCACGGTATCTTTCTTCTTCTGCAAAAGTGTGCTCGCATAAGCGCTTATGATACTGTGATCTGCGCTTGTAGTTATTCTCCGACGTGTTTGGAGCAGAAAATTTGTCCTTATTACCTCCTTGAATGGAGCCACACAGCAGCGCCGGAACGCGTAAATGGCGCGCTAAATTTACGAAGTAAGGCGTCATACCTGTAGACACATGTTGAGATTTGTTGGATGTAACCTCTGCAAGCCGTAAAAAAACTTCAGGTGCTAAATGAAGTCGCGTAACTTTAGAGCACACATTTCGAGGATCAGGTGACCCTTTCGGTTTCCCTATATGCTTCCGTATGGACCGTAGGTGACATCTCCTATGTTGTTATCAATAGATCGAACAACTTCGTCCAAAATGCTGAGGTGAAAATAGGTCATAATCCGAAATAACCTATTCGGGAAAACCATGATGGCGGTTAACGACGTAGCAAAGAATAATTCTGTGGATAAAAAAATACAGAATTTGCTGGCCTCAATGAGGATAACTTCTGGCTGTGAGCATGCGTTGAAATGGCATATTCCTTATCCTCATAATTATCAATCTTTCATTTTATGGCGTTCTCGTGGAATCCTTCTCACGAGGTGCAACAAAATCGGCCATTTTGGCTCTCTCATTTTACAGCGCTTGTAGATTCTAGTCGTGTATCTGCTGCTTCTGAATAGTCTTGATCTAAAAGTACATAACCGGAACACCAGGCTACCGCAGACTTCGGTGCAAATGATTCGTATTCCGCGCACTATTTCCAGTTTCTGGCTGCACATTTTGCAATATACGAAGACACGGAGAACACCGGTTACAGCTAAGAGACAACTAATTGTTTAATAAAGCGATATCGTCGCAGACATGTCTGTTGGTGCGAAAGTGGCAACCGTGAAATTCCCTATGTGCTCTAATTTTGGATATTTATTTCCTATTTGAGTAAAACATACGGCGACGATACATCAAGATAGCGGCACTTGAATGGTTTCCTTTAGATATACATTTGATGTCTTAAAATAGCTTGCATCAGATCTTGCAACTAAAGGTTGAATCACCTTGTGCAATATATATATAAAGTTGTCACACGTGCAAGTCAGGCAGGGGGTACTCAATAGCGTACGTTATGTTTTAGGTCAACAATCAATCATTGATTAGACAACGATAATCGTACATTACGATAGTAATGGAAATGTAGTCATTGCTAGATACTTCATTCTTGCATCTTAGGCCTCCATACTGGGGAACTGCAACCAGCACACGCTTTTAATTCGAGACTAAAAACAACAAGCGGACTCCGTCTTACAGTGGCTCTCGTACTACGCCTCAGATGAATTGCTCTTCACCCCATATTTACCTCCTACCATTGCATATTCTGTCGATCAATGCATCGACCGTTTGTTATCGAAAATTTAAAAAAAGCTAAACTTACCTCCATCATGTACATGGCACTCTCGCTCGAGTTATTGTGTCTGTTTTTGCGTTTTTGAGCTGATTCAGGCCGTCACATTCATCCTAGTAGCCTTCTTGTCCATTACGTGCAACAAAAGTCGCTCACGATTTTACTTTGGTGGGGATCGAGCTTTTGGTCATGTCAGTATCCTCGTAAAACATTTGCATGAACGTGTTTGACACACCACATGATTCCATACTTAATCTTAAGCAAGCTGGTATGACGCACAATACTAGCCACCGACAGTTCTTACCACCAAATTCAAATATTTGCACAAAGACAAAAATTTACTTTGATTTACCAAATATCCCATTAAGTTCATTGCATGCGATCCTTGCTTCCTCAATCAAAAGCTATAAGACTTCTTAATTGAGGAGCACGAATCTTTCTACCTATGATATTTGCCGATTCCATCAATACGCAACATAATCTAGATTGCCACCCTGTCCAATTTATATCTATCGGCCTCCCAGACAAAGCGATCGATTTCTGAGAACGTAACGACGTTCCTGAGCATAAATCAAAGCCACTACCGCCTGCGGCGGAGATGGTAACGTCTTAACGAACTCAGGCGCCTTTTGTTTGACTAATAGTAACTGTATCAATTGTGGCGATTGCCAAAAATCTTGACTCGGGTCAGCATGGCTTGCAGCTTCGCTACTTCCTCTGAGTTGCTTTTCATTGCTGGAATTATGCTAAGAACATTAAGTAAGAGCAAGTGTTGTAAACTCGGCAAATGATGTAACGAACTGATTGAACTAAATTCCAAGACGTTTTATTCAATACAATGGTGTAATTTTAGTTAAGTGTATGTGTGTAGTATATTTTTTAATTCGGTTGTGAGGCTACCGGTATGATAAAGTTCAAGTCTCCCGGTATGTCTGGTGTGCGAGGATATCAAAAGGGACTTTCCAGTAATAGTACTTCCACGAGCTTAACAAATCATAAAGGAACAAGCATGACAACTTCAAGAAAGGGAGAAAGGACAAGAAAAAATACATGGCTTTTTACAAGATACCTGAGCACAATAAACCTGATCCGTGGTATCTTTGACCAATGCAGTAGAGGCGATGAAATTGAAAATGATCCAGATCGATGATCTGTATGGTTAGAACATCTAACTGCTTCAGAGACTCCCACACAAAAAAATTCTGGATCGCGGCAGAACTAGCCATGTGTGCATAGATTGTGATGTGCTCACAAACCTAAATAAGGCAACAGCACAATTTACTGTGTGGATCGGGAAGAAGACAAATGACAATTTGAGTGAATCAGTAATGATACTCGCAATGGATCTTCACAGCAATGCTTTTATGGAGGTGCAGCTGAAGGATTTTGAGAATTTGCCTCATGAGTCAAAAAATCTTCTGAGTCTTGTCAGGATGGAGCTAAATATGTAACGGGGTGAGCCCGTTACTTAAAATTGGTACGAATGTATCAATTTTGAATATTATCCATTTAGATGATATTAAATCAACACCACTTGAGAAGAGATGATGTTGGCCGGATATCACTCCCGGGGGTAATATTCTGGGGTGCTCCACTTTTGGTTGAAGTAGATACAACATCAACCAAATTAACCACCAATCACTGCTGGGCGCGCGCAATGGGTGGTGAGCAAGAAACCCATATCGGAGGTTTCAGTTTAATATAGTTAGATCAAGACAAAGACGATTTACAAAGAAACGTAATTATATTAAATACAGTTCTACTTTCTCCTTAAACAGAGCTTTCTAGTTCTGTTTACTTTGCTGCGCTTCCTCACGCCGCGTGTACGTGACGTCGGGAGCACACAACCTTGTGTTCAGTTAACACAAAGGCGTGCCCCGTTACAAATTAAGTAGGTACTATCATTTAATTCGCCAGACATAACTACGAGAAGATTGTAGTTGGATCGTGGACCTCAGCGTCTTGGATTTGTTACGAAAGGTGACCACTAATGGATGGAAATAGCTGGCTCATCTTTCAAGCATATTAGCCTTGCAACGCGATATCACAAGCTCTTGGGACACGTAAGTGTGTCTTCTCTTATGCAAATACATGACAGCAACTCAGTTGCTGGTGTGAGTATTGCTCCCGAATTATTCAACGACGAATTCACGTGTCTAAAAAAATTCAGCGAAGCACAAGCGAATGTCGTACAAAGCGATCGCCGCAGAGGATCGTACAAAGGTGATGTATGAACGCCATCACTAGACATGTGTGACATGGATAAGGATCTGCCTGGACTGAAAAACCCTCGATATTTTCATTTGAACTTGATAAAGGCTGCCGAGAAAAGTGGAGCTTTTCGCTTAGGTAGAAGAATGAAATAATATGTAAAAATTATACGAATTATGGAGGATCTTCTTACACAAGGACATCGCATCACAGATTCACCAGCAATGGAGGGGGCGAATTTTTCAATGCTGAGCTAAAGGCATTCCTTGAGGCTCCTGGTATTCAATTTTTGCCCACGTATCCGTATACGCCGAAAAAAACGCGTCTGTGGAAAAGCGCAACGGTGTATCGGTGAAAAATGGCGGGCTGCAATTAATGATGCGGGTCTTCCTAAAAATGTGTGGTCAGAAGTACATCATTAAATTTTTTATGTTGATAATATGAGTGCAACCCGAGACCAACAAGGCAGAACACCGTACGAAAGTTGCTCAGGGCCAACCAGATGTGAGCAAAATTAAAGTGTGTGGTTCATGTACCGAAAGCAAAGAGAATGGACTGATTAAGTAGAAAGGCTAAACCAGCGTTGCTTCTTATATTTGCACGGATAAAAACTGGTTATCGAATGATTCATCTGATAACTAGAAATATTGTTGAAATTCGCGACGTGCAAATTCGAGAAAAATAGTGTTAGCAAGACGTACTTGGGATAATTGCTCAAAGGGCAACACGGAAAGCACTATAAATCCCGTTTGTTCCTCTTCCAGTGAGATACCTACGAAATTTTGTAAATTGTGTGTATGTGTATTGATTATGTAAAGGTTTCGAGAGCAAAAAATGTGATTGGCCGTGTGAAGGCCGATTTGTAGGAAGCCAGTAGGTGGGTTCGTACGCTCTAAAAAAACCTGTGCTGCAAAAACAGCATTTTTCTAAAAGGTTTTTGAGCGCTAATCGCGTCGGAGACATGTTTACTTGCGACAGAAAATTGGGCAATGAAACACCAATCAATGTGATGTCTCATTGCTCAATTTAGCTATCGCAAGGACTGCACTCTTCGTGTCAATGTCGAGCTCACGGTCTGAAGTAGTCGAAAAAATCACGACGGGCTAGATACGAAGAATGGACTGTCCGAACTCCAGCTATAAAAGTTCAACCAGTCCGGTTTTGCAAATGAAGCGACGATTGCGCGTAAGAATTGCCTTAGCTTAGTCTGTCACTCTTGATAGTAAAGACGAGAGGACAATGTGGATGACGGTATGGTAGTATGGCACGGTCTGACTGTAGCGACGACAGCGATTTCGTTGCAGACGACGACTTCCATCTCGAAAATTCAAGACGCTCATATTTGTATCGACCACCACCACCTCCAGATTACATTGTCTACTCTCACCGAAGAATAATGTATTGATCATGTACTTCGGTTACGCACATATTATTCAAGTGTTTTTGTGGTGGAGTGGGACTCGCAAAATTGCTGATGCGATCCCTACTGTCCAATGACACCCCGACGAGGACCCCGCCCGCTTTACCACACAACTACTGAAATCATTTTTTATAACTTCGCCACATTGCGCATTCAGGCTGCAATCTTCTTGACTAATTGAAGACCGCAGCGAATACAGAGTGCAATTGAACGATGAGAAAGAATGCACTCCAAACGGAGTTTTGGCATCTAGAAAGGTGGAGACATTTTTACCGCAGCATACTCCTCTGTATACCACAGCTACTGCTTACCCGTCCCGATAACTAAATACAAGCATCTTGCATCTTTGTTTTCATATGTCTCGAGGAATCATTGCTACGTGAATAGGGACAATTGTTGATATTACACCGCTGAACAGGTACGTTTCATGCTGTTAGGATGATGATTTATATGATAAATCATCAGGGAGTTTTATGGTAGTTTCAGAGGATTGCCATGGAACAGCGTTACATAAAGGCTTAGAGATAGCTCATGGTAGTGGACTAAGGACCTTAAATATATTCACTACGGCATTTGCCTCCAACACAACAACCGACTACGTTAACAGGTTAACAGCCGCAAGGCCACCGACTGACGCTCAAGATATGACCTCCAAACGCGCCGAAGTCCTCCTTGGGAGTGGGAATTACTTCCACTGGGAGTATAACATGCGCATGCCATTGGCACGCAAGTGTCTACTGGCGCATGTCGAGGTTGTGAAGCCCGAGAACGAGGTCACCGAGGCGTGGCT
Source organism: Hyaloperonospora arabidopsidis Emoy2 (assembly GCA_000173235.2). Classification (NCBI taxonomy): domain Eukaryota; phylum Oomycota; class Peronosporomycetes; order Peronosporales; family Peronosporaceae; genus Hyaloperonospora; species Hyaloperonospora arabidopsidis. Next base: position 635,272 of record JH597957.1, read on the forward strand.
CGTTAGTGACTCAAAGGCGCTTGGTATTATCGCTCAAGGTGTAGAGATACAGCACCAGACCAAGATTCGGTCTACGACGCGTGCGGTGCATGCGTGGGGTGTGCTACGAGACTTCTATAGCCGTTCCACGCTCCATAACCGTGTCATGATGACACATCGTCTCCATGCGTTCAAAATGGAGAGTGGAACAGGTATGGCCCAGCATCTGGACGCTTTACGAGTTGGTCGTCGGGTTGCAGACGCTGGGAGAGGTCGTCGATGAAGCGAGACAGCTAGCGGTCCTTCTAAGCAGTCTCCCGTCCGAGTACGACATGATTCCATCCATTATAGAGAACGCCAAGGATGTGTCTCTAGTTAAAGTGAAGGAGAAGCTGCTAAAGGAGCATGAGCGTTTGGAGAAGAAGGACACCACGATGTAGAAGGCGTTCCAAGCCAATGGGAACGCTGGTAAGTTCAAAGGCGGTCGATCTAATGATCGTAAGAAGAACGCTCCACGGAAGAACTGTGGTGCTTTTAAGGGCAAGTGCTTCGGGTGTGACCAAGTTGATCATATGAAGCGGGACTGCCCGATCCAGAGAGGCGGTAACGGTAATGAAGCTGTGCTCTCCGTGGGCGAGGAACACCTGAAAGGTTGGCTGATCGACAGTGGTGCTACGTCGCACATGACTCCTCACCGTTCCGACCTGTTCGACTATGGGACCATGGATACCAACGTTGAAGTGACTATTGCCAACGGCAAGAAGTTAAAGTTTCATGGAAGAGGAACGGTGAGGCTAAGCGGTCTTAACAATAGACGCATCAAGATGATGAACGTCTTGTTTATCCCAGGGCTTGACAGACGCCTGTTGTCGGTAGGACGACTCGCAGAACGCGGTTTGAACATAGAGTTTCAACGTTCGTCGTGTGTAATCTGGGGAGACGGCAGCGCAATTGCTGTGGGAAAAAAGGTGGGGAAAGCGTTTCTTCTTGACTGTCAGCAAGAGGAAGCATGGGCCCTATGAGAACGCTTTCAAAGGGTGGTGCCAAGTATGTGTTGACACTTGTGGACGGCTGCTTATGTAGTAGCCTACTTAATGAAGAATAAGAGTGGAGTGTCTGGGAAGCTCAAGAAGTTCCGAGCGTTCTATGAAAATCAATGGGGTCAACGCTTGAAGTGTCTGCGTTCGGACAATGGAACTGAATTCGTGAACAAGACTGTAGATGAGATGTGCCGCCGGAACGGTATCCTGCACCAACGAACGGTACCGTACAGCCCTCAGTAGAATGGTGTAGCGGAACGCATGAATTGAACGATTATGGAGAAGGCACAGAGCATGCTACACTATAAGGGTGTATCAACTGTATGGTGGTCAGAAGCTGTGAACACAGCCGTGTATCTAATCAACCGTTCGACAAAAAAACGCGACACATCCAGACTCGACACCATACGAGTTGGGGTTCAAGGTGAATCCTCGTATGGAACACTTACGAGTGTTTGGGTCAGAGCGGTACGCTCACATTGACGATGTTAAAAGGACGGAAATGGAGCCGAATGGTTTCCGCTGTATGTTCTTATATTATGCTGAGAACACAAAAGGGTACCGTTTATTTGACTTAGATGCTTCAACAATCAAGCTGTCACGTTCGGTCAAGCTGGACGAGCGTGAGGTGGGCGGTATATATGACACGCAGTAGCCGCAGCAGGGAACGGTGATTCATGTGACCAAGGACAGTATCACCGAAAGCGTTCCCTTATTTGAAGAATACCAGCAAAGTATGGACGAACCCATGGAAGAAGCTGTCGACGAACCTGTTCTGGATGTGGAGATGAACGAGGTGGAACTTGATCTAGAGCCTAGACAACCTCAATTACCTCCACCAGAAGCGACTTCAACTGGGCAGGAACTGACCGAGTATCAGCCACGACCACAAGCATTTCATGAAGATCGCATGGTGTTCAATCCCGACGCGGAACGGTCGAGGCGTACCATAGAACCTATGTTCCTTCTTGAGAATGTATCGGACGCTGATGATGAACAGCACTTCGACTGGAGTGATGGACTTCCATCACCGAAGCGTGCCAGGATTGATGAAAGAGGCTTGCTCGCTGAGGCAGTACTTGCATATTCTGCGAGTATTGATGGTGTTCCTGAAACGCCATACACTTATGCGGAGGCTATTGCTTGTGATGAAGCAGCTGAATGGCGTCAGGAGATCGATGCAGAGCTTCAGTCGCACTCCAGGAACCAGACGTGGACTCTCGTTCCACGCGGAACGGCGACTCGTCCAATTGGATGCTGTTGGGTTTTTGCCAAGAAACGCGACGAGAATGGTCGAGTGATCCGATACAAGGCTCGGCTAGTAGCTTAAGGGTTCAAGCAGAAGTTTGGAGTTGATTTTTTTGAAACCTACTTGCCGGTGGCAAACATGAACTCGGTTCGTGTTGTACTAGCTGTGTGTGCAACATACAGCTACGTCATGGAACAGCTGGACGCAGATACTGCGTTTCTTAACAGTGGTTTGGTGGAGCTGGTTCACATGGACGTTCCGTTTGGCGTGAAGAATGCTAAAGGCATGATGTGCAAGCTGAAAAAGGCTATCTACGGTTTGAAGCAAGCGTCGAGTGCTTGGAACAAGACAATTCGTCGTGTGTTTTTGAAAAATGGTTTCAATAGCTGTGGTGCAGACCAATGTGTTAAGCGTACTCGAAACGGCTTTGTGTACGTGTGCCTGTACGTGGACGACACGATCATCGCTGCCAAAACAAGCGAGGAGATTCGTGAATTCAAGATGGCCCTTAAAAACGCCTTCAAGATGAAGGAGTTAGGCGAGGTGAGATTTATCTTAGGTATGGAGATTGACACGACAAGAACGCCAAAACGCTCATGATCAAGCAAACCCGACACATTGATGACGTGGTTAAACGATTCAACCAGCAGAACGCAAAAGCGGTTGAGAACCCTTGCGCTTCTGACATGAAGCTGTCGAAGTTGCTGTCTCCAGCTACAAAGGAAGAACGCGCTGAGATGAAGTCAAGACCGTATCGTTCTTTGATTGGTTGTCTGATGTACATCACGACTTGTACGCGACCGGACATAGCATTCGTGGTGACGCAGTTGTCACGCTTCCTTGAGAACCCTGGAACGCAACATTGGAAAGCGGCTATTTGCGTTCTTCGATACGTGAAGTCGACTCGTGAGCACGGCATTGTGTACCACGGAGGTTCGGGAACGGTTATTGCCGAGGCGTTCACGGACGCGGACTGGGGAAGTAACACTGATGATCGACGTTCCGTATCTGGAGTCATGGTAATGATTGGGAAAGCGCCTGTGGTGTTCAAGTCCAAGTACAAGAGTACTTGGCTCTAATCCTTTGTACGCAAGATGTGCTTTGGGTGCGCGCCATGCTGGAGGACATGGGTCGCGAGCAAGTGGAAGGAACGCGTGTCTGGGAAGACAACCAAGGTGCAATTGCATTGGACGTAACGCTGGATATCACGCTCGGACGAAGCACGTGGATATTCGCCATCAATTCATTCGCGAGAACGTGGAACGCGGAACACTCAAGATCGACTACGTGGATACGAAAAACCAACTAGCGGACATGCTTACCAAGGGACTGGGGACCAAGACGTTCAGGTTCCGGCGTGACGCAAGTGGAATCAAGAGCAAGGTCACCAAGCAGTAGCGGTGAGTGGGAGTGTTGATATTATACCGCTGAACAGGTACGTTTCATGCCGTTAGGATGATGATTTATGTGATAAATCATCAGGGAGTTTTATGGTAGTTTCAGAGGATTGCCATGGAACAGCGTTACATAAAGGCTTAGAGATAGCTCATGGTAGTGAACTAAGGACCTTAAATATATTCACTACGGCATTTGCCTCCAACACAACAACCGACTACGTTAACAACAATACCAAATCAAACATTCTACCGATTACGTCGTACTCGGACAGAACGTCACCATACGTGGTACGTCTACTTCACAACATAGCTGCCTTTTTCTACCTTGCTTATTGTTCGCAGAATCGAACGACCGGTACGCATCCACAGACTTTCTCTAAGTACTCGTGGCCTCAATTACGCGGACCGAAAACTGCGCGAGCGCAGTGATACTTAGCAACAGTGGTCTTAGATCGAGATTTCTGGAGCCTTTTCCTGCTGGCCGTGAGAAAGAACATGGAAAAAGTGATCGCAAATAGCACACTATTACTCTGAAAGTCCAGGGAACTGCACAGACGACGTAGCACAACATGACTGGCAAAAGAAACGACTGTAGTAATGTCCAGCTAGCATTGGAACGTGACGATGATAATAGGATATTCATCATCGCTAGACGGCCGTACCTCGTTATCGACGACGAAGGCACCGGTCCTTTCATACGGCATGGCGTGTGCTCCTGCTACAGAAAATTTATGGAAGGCAACCAAAATGAGCGGCACCCAAAAAAGAAGCCGTCAAACCGATTGACGAACGTACCAAAAGATCCGGTCTATGTTTGCTCAGTAAATATAATGCAGCATTATCTTTAAAGTATTCATGAGCCTCCAAAAGCCGTAAAAGTGTACGGCATCAACACACTTCCCGCTCGATGTGCTCTGTGAGTTCTAAAGCGTTCGGATTCCACTGTGGTCATCAAAACCAAGCCAGTCATAAAGGATTTTCCTCTTGTTCAAATCTTGACGCCGCCATAAGCATGAGAGAAGAGCTGTAACCATGTACCAGCACTTGCTTAGTTCCAAAGGCAGAAGCTGTGCGAAGATACGTGCCATATTCTGCCGTCCACTCTTGTTTAAGAGACCAAACCAGAAAAAAGGCGCCGCATCTTTGTCGTCAGCACCACTAATCGTAGTGGGGTACAAGTACTCCATCTCGGTCACAAACGATCCTGACTCACGTTTCCTGCAAAGACGTTAAGCGTCAATCCATTCTTAATCAGGTGTTTGCCAGCCGCTGCAAGACGCTGTGGATAGTGTTTTAGCAAAGAGTTCTTGTATGTTAGAAAGTATAGCATGACCAATTGTCGAGATAAGATCTGTCTCGCTCGGCCCTCCTTGACCGCGAGATACATGTCAAACTTTTGCATTACAGCTTTCCAGGCGAGAGGTTCCCTCTCGCCCTGCTACACTGATGTAGGGGTACTCCCAACTAACCTCTTCCCCCTCGAGGAAGTTCAAATCGACCCGATCGTTTTCACGAGCAAGCTTTGTGTTGGTAGGGTCGATGCTGGTCAGACGAATCTTTCGTCGGAGAATTAGGAGCTTAAGTGCTATTTGTGAAATTTTCGAGTGACTTGGTGTTTAATAAGTGATAACAATAATAGCACTGCTCCGTCCGACCCGATACGTCGTAGAGGTGGCTGTGAGGATCCAGTTATCGATCAACTCCCTGATTGATCCTAGATATTGCAATTGTCCTATTGAATTCGCTAATAAAGGTTTTAATATCACCACGCTCACCCTAAATTTATTTAATACGTAATTCAAGTGCGGTCGGAGATTTAACCATATTCGACCGTATTATTGTTTAAATAGAAATCAGTATGAGTAATAACGTGTAATATCTGGTTTGGTAATAGGGATGCGAATATGAGGTTTGGCGAAAGGAGTGCGAATATTAATTTTGGCGAGGGTGTGGATTTAGAGAAGTGGGTGTGAATATATCGATCTCTTCATTTAATTCAGTAAACGTTTACTTTAGAGAGTTTTCTAGAGTTTTGTAATGATGTGGATAGTCATTTTTAACAAAGCATAATTTTATAGTTGCATTTAGGTAGTCTGTTCATTCTTGGCTCACCGGCTCGCAGAGTCAAATATTGTTTCGTTCTTGTAATTAACTGCGATTGTCTGGTATATACCGCTGTCGCCTGGACTGGGTAAATTGACCTTGTACACCTTACAGTACAAAGCACACAAGATGTGGCAATCTAAAGCCATAGACAGAAGTGGATAAGACGATGGTACGTTCATCATATTACTTGAGTATTGGGGGATAAGCATCGATTTTGTGGGATATTTTACCCTTTAAAAGATTGCAATTGAATAAAGCGTTGTTTTGTGAAAAATATATGTACAGATGATCATACAAAATCGTCGGGTCGTGTAAAGAGTGGTAGCCTGGATAAACACAACCGATGAATGTAGTGGTGCGACAAGATGTGACATTTTATGCCACCGATGCAGGCGACGTGTTTTCTAACACTTAACCACGTTTGCATGTCGAGCAAGCTTCGATACTGTCCAGGTCAAAATATGCACACGCGCCGAGATTTGGTCTTCCGCTACAACAGGAACTCCAGGGGCGATCAAGTAGTCATGTTGTGCCCAGCATCGAGAGCGGATGCAACGTTCTTGATTGGGTGTCCACGACTAATTCTAGACGCAGTATCTGCGAAAGGAGCTGGAAGATCGTAAATACTGACGGTGAATCGTCACCAGTAACGTTGTTGTTGTTCTTTTTATATATAGTAAATCTGTATCGGTTGGCACAGCAATCATTGCCAGCCTTGATGGCTTGTTAGTCGGTCTGTCAAAAAACTCGTCCACGTCAAGGATCCGCTCTGTTATAACTTCTCTCGACGCGAGTCTGTAGTGCGTGTGCGCTATCCTAATTGTCACCATGTGGACGTCTTGTAGGTGAGCATGGTTCGAGCACATGCTGACACGCTGATGTACAATTCCCGCATGTGCGCCACGGGCCCGGTCATCCTACCACATCTCGGCCCCCATAATCTGGTGCACTTGATGTCGTCGAGACCAGAAGTACGAGTTTGAGTAGACTGCTGCAATGACTTCGACAGCAACAAAGTGGACATTTTCGAGGAGTGTCCACTTTTCGAAAAGTACCGGTACGTGAGTCATCGGCGAGATCCCGTTTTGGCAGAGAAGCATGCGAATACCTTCAGTACAGAATAATCACGTTGTCGTCTGGTTGTGATGGACACAATGGCCTCTGTCAGCCTGTGCAGTAGCAGTGGGACATAGGATTAGTTGCACTGCATTAGGATCAGTGATGGCGCAGAAAGCACTTCT
>JH597957.1:652801-686475 GCA_000173235.2 Hyaloperonospora arabidopsidis Emoy2
ACTATACTTGAAAAAAGCAACGTCAACAACAACAACAACATTAATAGTGACGATTCGCCGTCAGTGTTAATTGTTTTCCAGATCCTTTTTCAGGTACTGTGTCCAGAGTTAGTCTTGCACATTCAATCGAGCACGTTGCATCTTCGATTCACGTTGGGCACAACAGGACTACTTGATAGCCCGTACGTTCCGTGTTGGGTCAAAATGAGCCTACTGATCGCCTCGAGGCGTAGCATATATTCATAGATAAATAGTGTCCTGCTGCGGAGCAATGGTCCCTGCTCGGACAATAGGTGAAGTGACTGGCGGATATGCTTCGAGTGACACTGCTGCTGGAAGATAAGGAAATTAGTGTGATGGAAGCCCGCTTGAAGAGAAGGCGAGATTAACATAGCCATGAGAATAGCTGTATACGTCAGTTAGGCTACCTGCCGACACGATTGGTAGAGCAGAATTTTACAACCAAAGTGTCCAATGCCGGCTTGAATAAGAAAATGTCTGAATCGGAAAGTGGTCGAGAAAAGCGACAACAGCAATTGGCGTACCTTCACTATCTGCAACAGCCTCCATACGAAACAGTCTTCACATAGAACCCTACATCTGTATTGATTAGATCATGACTCATCGATCACTCATGATCATTCTAGTATATTCATGCGATATGACTGAACCTCGACAGTCGAAACGTTTCAGCTTATCTTTTTTGTTTTAGGTACAGCCAGTACATTTAGGTGTTCTAATGACCTGCTACTGTACTCTTCGGTAGGGCTTACACATCCCGTTCCGGCTCACGGCTATCGTGCCGCGCGACGGGCCTGTTACTAGCCGGGTTTCGGGGTGCCAACTAGTCCCGGAGGCCCCCGACTATCCGTTGTCGGGGGTCCATGCTTCTTCGAGATTCTACAGCTCAGTGGTACCAGGGTTCCCGGGTGGTACCATTGAGACCTAGGTGGTTGCACACATTTTTAAGAACCTTAAGTTTTGAAAGTCCGTGGAGGAGATTGAACCCAGACCACTTAATCGGACTGGTGCTGGGCTGACCATTGCACAGGGTGGAATCCCTGTATCATCACTATCTGCAGAAAGTAGTATGGCTCTTCGGTGCTCTGCAAGTTTAAAACTTGTTTGGTTAATCTCGATTTTGCCGATCACAATGACTTTTAATCACTATTCGACAATCGAAACTCAAATGTCAAATTTAGCGCCATACGGTGTCGCCACCCGATACTCTGTCCACTTATTACACAGTACTATAGCCCTGTTGCATCGATATCCTTCATTCAAGTATGTGCTCCAGGCAACATAATGGCGTTGCTGTTCATGCAAAAGGGCAAGTATTTTTGGGAGAGCACTATCCACCCGATTAGCACATTCCATTACGATGACAAGTTTGGTTTACTGAAGCAATCCATTTTGGACATGTAATGGGCCACCCCGTTACATAAGTAGTTTCTATTAAAGTTTACATTTTACATTAGTAGGAGAGCTACTTCCGGACTAGCGGATGTAGCATGTCGTATATCTTAGTGGAATTAATGAGGTCGGACTCATTATTAGCCAGTAAGATATCGACATGTAGATCGAGTGGTCCCCATGAGTCCAGGGAGCCACTCGTACTTAGGATCTAAAGAAACAAAAATATGAACAGGGTTAAATTTACACAATACCTAAGACTTGGGCTTGAGACATCCTCAAGCGTTAGTGTAAGCTAAGTACGGGTTGTTCTAGCCCCGTTACACCTGGTAACACTTAGTAGTCCTTCCCATGCCCGAGTTTGGGATGAGCGATTCGTCGTACTTTGACGCTCCAGACTTAATTCTGGAGCATGCGACCTTCCCCCATCTCACTGGTGTTAAGTGGAATGCCCTGAATCGCCTCGCTGCAATATCAGGAGAGGCGTTCGTCGTGTCGCTGATGAGATCAGCAATCCCTGATGAACAGCGCCTCACCAACCACGATTTCATGGCTTGCAAGCTCGCCGAATCCAATCGGCGAGGTTTAACTCCCTCGCGTTCTTTACGGAATGATTCCATGAAGATGGAAACCTCCGCCTATTCAGGCGAAGGTAAAGATCGATTGTCTTTAAGTCGCTGGTTTTGAGAAGTCGATATCGCCATCGCCTCGAGACTTCTCGAGGCGCCGCAGGCGAAGGTCAACTTCCTCCTTTCCCATCTCACTCGGAAAGCCAAGGAATGGGCCCTCGGTAAACTCGTCGTGGACGAGCACGCGTTCCCCACCCTGGAGTCCATCCAGGATGACCTCCATCTGGCCTTTGAGCCACCACAAGAAGAGAAGATGGCTCAAAATTCCTGTCCATGCGACAGGGTAAAATGGCCATGCGAGACTACGTACAGATGGTCCGACACTTGACGTCGTGTGTCATCACGCATCCCATGGACGTGTACACGCAGGTGAATGTCTTTGTGGATGGGATGCGTGAGGGGCAGACTCGCTTGTCGCTTGAGCGCGCGGAGCCTGCCACGTTGGAGGAAGCATTTGCCATTGCCCTCCGCGAGGACTTTCGGGTCACCAAGGCTTACGCCAAGCTTTCGGTTGTCACAGTCGCCCAGCCTTCCGGCCCAGAACCGATGGAGATTGACGTGATCTAGTCGTCGGGTGACCGACGACGTGTGGCCTACTACAAGGGCGACGCTCTAACCGGGCGTCAAATGGTTTGCTTTCGTTGTCGGCAGCCAAGACATCGCGCGGCTGAGTGCCGCGAGCCAGCGCCGATATCGGCGCAAGGAGTAAGCGTTCATCATGAGGATGCTGCACCAACTGGTCGTCCAAAAACGGCCGGGACTAGTAGGTGCGGGGCTCCCTGCTGGTTTGGATGGAGGTCCGGGTCCCCCAGTGGCAGCCCAACCTTCGAGCCCTCCTGTGCTGCGCGCACGGTTAAATGCCACCACCACGAGTGGAGATTCACGTCTCATTATTGTCAACTTGCATGTCGCCGGTGTCCGGCGACCTTTACGAGCATTCCTGGACTCAGGAACGACAAACAATTTCTTTCGTGAATCTCGTTTATCGATGCTGCCTTCAAGCATTCGGGTCCGCTATGGACCTGGCCAAGCCGTAGTCAAGTTGGAAACCACACCGCGTACCGCGGCGCGAAGTGTCGCTGCCGTATACGTTTGACGGCTTCCGCAGCAGTGATAATTTCTTGGTGATTGAGATGAGTTATGCATTTGATTGCATACTGGGCATGCCGTGGCCGGCACGCTGTAAGCCCCAGATCGACTGGTTAGCTAGATCAGTGAGACGTTGACACAAGTTCGACGTCAGTGAAGTGTTACACATCTCTTGGTGTCCCCAAGTGATTGGCCTAAGGTTACAGTCGTGGATCGTGACACCACTACACAGGCGGTGCAAAGAGCGATCGATGGCCTTCTCTGCACTGCTTGTGCTGTCTCGTTGGACAAGAGTGACGAAGTCTCCTCGCTTCACAGCGAGGAGGATAATGCGGTTGAGCAGGGGTTCTTGCACGAGAATGCAGTGGTTGAACTGGGGTTCCCATCTGCACCCATTGTGGTTGAGCAGGGGCTCCCACTAGGGAAAGGTGACGGCGAGCAAGAGCTCGCCTCTGAGTGTGACGTGGACGGGCAGGAGCCCCCACGCGAGCGAATGATGGTTGAACCGGGGTTCCCATCATTACCCACTGTGGTCGAACCGAGGTTCCCACACGGGCCAATTGTGGTCGAGCAGGGGCTCCCAAACGAGATTACGGCGGCCGAGCAGGGGCTCTTGCATCCAGTGTCGACGGTTGAGCACGGTTCACTCCCGTCACGTGATTCCGGCGTCATGGATGAGCGCCTTGAGGGTGGTGGTGGCTTACCACCTGACTGCGGTTCTCCAGCTTCGAGTATCGACTCGAAGCACGATGAAGACGTGAGCATCGAAGACTTAGCGTTGGAATGTATCCACGCTATCGTGTATATGGAAGGGAGTCCACAACGACGCCAATACTTGAAGTCGCGAGTCCTCCTCGCGACGCGTCTTCGATTACAGGCCTTCCAGGACTCTCCTGGAAGCACTTCTTACGTGACCTTAAGGGAGGCACAATCGAACAGGTATGCTTGATCACCAACGAGGTGGTTACCGAGACAAGCGAAGAGCATATGACGCGTCCTCGTCGCGCTGAACCAAAGTCAGCGCGTGAAGAACGATTTGAGTCGCAGTCATGAAACACTCTCCGCGAGTCCGGGAATCCTGTCTACGACATTGCTCGTGATATGCAGACGTGTTCCCGGAGAAGATACCGGCTGAACTCCCTGCTGACCGTGGGGTTCGGCACGAGATTGATCTCGTGCCAAGTTCGAATTATTGTGTGACACGACAGTGGCCGTTACCTCGAGATCAAGTCGAGGCTATTGACGCATTCTTCGAAGGACGCCGTAAGGCGAGTCACGTGCGTGAGAGTATCACACCACACTCGAGTCCAACCTTCTGCGTGAAGAAGGCTACGGGAGGCTGGCGAATAGTGCATGCGTTTAACAAAATAAATGATGCCACTATTCCTGCGCAAACGCCTATCCCCAGAAATAAAATGGTGTTAAACGCTATGTCAGGGAGCGTCAACTTTAGCGCCATCGATCTAACCGATGTATTTTACCAGATCCTGATGAGAGAGAGTGACATACCACTCACAGCAGTTAGCACCCCAAGTGGCATGCTATGGGAATGGCTAGTAATGTCACAAGGATTGAAGAATGCACCTGCCACTTTTAATCGCATGGTGTCTCAGGTGCTGAGACCATTACGGGACTTTGCTCCCAGTTACTTCGACGATATCTTCGTCCACAGTCGAGCTGAGGGAGACCTCAGCGAGGTACAGGTTCATCTTCGGCACTTGAAAAGAGTATTCCAAGTCATGCGAGAGAACAAGATCTATGCGAATCCCAAGAAGTTTGTCTTCTGCGCACCGAAAATTCCGGTGCTGGGTTGCTGTGTGAGTAAATCAGGCGTTCGAGCTGATCCAAGAAAGTTTCGTCCATCTGTTCTTGGCCCACACCCAAGAACCCCACAGAATTACGACAATGGCTTGGCTAATTACTTGCATAAGTATACAAAGGACTACGCCGGTTATGTACAGCCTTTATCGTCACTTTTGAAGAAAGACGCCACGTGGTCGTGGCGTCCTGAACATCAAGCAGCATTCGACGCAGTGAAGAAGAGCCTGGCGTCAGCGCCAGTGCTGGTCCTACCGGCGACTCCAAGCCATTTCACGTCGTATGCGATGCAAGTATTTTGAGATTGGTTGTGCCCTCATGCAGTTTGATCATGACGGCCGTGAACGAGTCGTGAGCTATAGCTCACGACAAATGAAGCCAGCAAAAAAGAACTATCCAGTTCACGAGAAGGAGTTGTTAGCGATGCGCTACGCACTCATCAAGTTCCGCGTTCACCTACTCGATGAACGCACGTTTGCTTTGTCCACTGATCACGCATCGCTGCGCACAGCGATGAAGAGTCCGCACCTGTCCCAGCGAATGGCACAGTGGCTTTCGTTTTTCTCCGAGTATAATTTCGTCGTGCATTACAAGCCGGGCAAGAACAACATTCTTGCCGATGCTTTGTTGAGACGTCCCGATTATGAAGAAGATGATGATCGTTGCGTGATGTGGGTGTCGCTGAACTAAACTCGGATCAGTCCCGAGCTGTGCTTATTCGACGAAATCGTCGCGGCTTACGCGAATGATCCAGACTACGCCGCTATAATCGCTTATCTGCGCGCACCCAGTGACGTTGCACTGGGTGCTCTTTCAAGAACCAAGCGTGATCATATTCTGCGATATAGTTTGGACGGGACCTACTCCTGTACAGCATCGATTAATTTGATGCTCCTCGTACAAAACGGTGATAGCCAACGACATGGATTTGCGCGCTCGAATTATTCATGAGTACCATGATAATCCAACTGGTGGTTATCTCGGCCGCGAAAAGACTTTCGCGGCTGTGTCTCGCGAATTCTTCTGGCCCCACATGTACAAGTGGGTGCGCAACTGGATTCGTACGTGTGAAATCTGTCAAAGAGTAAAGCCATCTCCATCGTCGCAGACTCCCCTGCGACCGTTGCCAATAGCAACGGAGGCTTGGCGCTCAGTTTCCATGTATTTTATCTTCGGGCTTGCACCCGATGGTCAAGGCAGAACGGGTATTCTGGTATTCGTGGACAGATTTAGCAAGATAACACATCTGGTTCCTGTTCATGCTAAGGTCACCGCGGCAGAAACCGCGGTGTATTTCATCGACGCTGTGTTTCGCAATCATCGATTGCCGGAGAACGTTGTTTCGGATCGCGATCCTCGATTCACATCCACGTTCTAAACGTCACTGTTCGATCTTCTCGGTACGGAACTACGTATGTCGACAGCGGCCCATCCGGAAACGGACGGGCAAACCAAGCGAGTAAACCGAGTACTCGAAGATGTCCTTCGAAGTTATGCTATGTCCTTCACGAGTTGGAGTGCGTTCCTACCACTTGCTGAGTTTGCGCTCAACAATGCTGTACACGCGTCAACAGGGTTGACACCAATTTTTGTGAATTCGGCTCGACATCCTCGAGTTCCTACCCTACTCGCCGTGGGTCGCCCCACGGCTCCTCGTGACTCCACTCTGGGGGGATGAAAGTGATAAACACGATCGAGTACAGCCCAGGGTATATTGAACGCGAATGTCGTCACCCTGTCCAAGGCGAAGTCTACTATTGTGACGCCACGTGACGTGGCGTCCCCATTAGCTCGCGGGACTGCACAGACACTGATTGATCCGTCTTCAGTTTAACCTGTGCCTTCTCCGAAGTCCAACTACGCGCCGATTGAGTCGGCGCGACCAGTTGATGACGCGGCTGTGTCGGAGTTCATACTCCAAGGTCAAGCCATCACCCAATTTGTGCGTGACGCACTTCAGGCTGCAGTGGACAACCAGAAAGAAAATGCGGACAAACATGGCAGGAAAAACATGAATACGTTCGTTAAAGGTGATCGTGTATTATTCTCTACAGAGGGTTTAAAGGATTTGCGGTTACTAACTTAGGCGCGAGCAAACTCGCGCCATGCTTCATAGGACCATCCAAGGTTCTCAAGGTGATTGGGGTGATGCCGAAACGCTGGACATCTTCACGTCGCTGCGTCTTCACCCGACGTTCTACGTCGGGCGGCTTAAGCAGTATCGCCCGGCTACGCTTCACGGGTTGGCTCCGACGATGGGGTCCGAGGCTCGTAAGTCGGCCTCCCATCCCGTCCTGCTCGACGCGCCAATGACATCGGACGCGGCTGTGTTCCCATCTGTGCATTTCCATTAACCTGGCGTTCCAGGTTCCTCATCCGTTCGAGCATCTCGAGGTTCGACTGACGGATCTCACTCGCAGTCTTCTTCTCCTGTGCAGCACGCTCGAGAGCCGTTTCGGCTTCCAGCTGAGTGTTGGTAGCCCTGTTCACAGCCTCGTCAACATCGTCCTGGGCAACCAGGACGCCAGCGTTATCTCCGCGAGAGCCCACCGCCGCTTGTCGATGCGAAAGGCCAGGTGCACTGGATAGTGGATCATATTGTTGATCACAGGGATCCATACTGCCGCAGCATCATCGGCCCACGTGACGCGCGGTACTAACCGCGCGCCAGTATCGCATACGCTGGATTGGGTTTCAACCCGAGCAGGATTCGTGAAAGCCACGTTTCTCACTCTTTCGCGAAGTTCCAGATGTCATTCGGGACTATGATTCCATGCTGTCGGGGCGCACAGACGTTAATGCAGGGGTGAATGTTCTCGTGGTGAACGAGAACGGCGAGACGAACGATGACGTGAACGAGACCATCATGGTGAATACATGTCACCACGACCACTTGAACGAGACCTTGATGAGTACCGCACATCAAGACGGGCGGGCGAACGCATCGCCACTCTGCACTGACTATCCAGCGGAGGTAGATTCCGCTGTCAAAAGTGGTATTGCCGGCGAGGCACACCGCGAGTAGTTGCAGCCCTCCACTCATGCATACTGCGCTCGTACTTTTCGATCCAAGATTGCTCGAGTTCACTGAGCGGACGCTCAGCGATGTGTCTTCGCCATTCGTCACGAGTTGGTCGTAGCATTGAGTCGCAAGAGTAACAGCCCTCGTTCACGTGGACGTAGCAGAGTCGGTCGTCATTCCAAGCGTCCTCGCACACTCTATCGTGTAACGCGCCGATTGAATGATCGGCGTGAAGGTCCTCTCGGGTGACGAGCCACATTGGGAAGCTTCTACCATCTTCAAGCATCCGGTTCCATCGCCGGAAGAAGGCGCATCAGGAACTCTGCAGAGCGTCGTCTGCGACACTTTCAAGACTCTTTCTGCGTAATCCGCGGAAACACCTGAAGTAGTCCTGCATGGTTCCATGTGAGTCCGGAGCGTGAGCTCCGGACAAGTCGTACAACGCCCACAGGATATTCTGCTGATCCATGACGCGGACTGTTGCACTCTCGCTGATTGTGCTCGGGAGTGGTGTGAAGTTGGGAGTCGCTTTGGTGTTCATCATGCTTCAGTTGTGGAGGCTTGTAGTCGCGACAGTTGTGCACTCACGGTTGGTGAGTGCTGTTTTGAGAAGGGGGTGATGTAATTGGCCACCCCGTTACATAAGTAGTTTCTATTAAAGTTTACATTTTACATTAGTAGGAGAGCTACTTCCGGACTAGCGGATGTAGCATGTCGTATATCTTAGTGGAATTAATGAGGTCGGACTCATTATTAGCCAGTAAGATATCGACATGTAGATCGAGTGGTCCCCATGAGTCCAGGGAGCCACTCGTACTTAGGATCTAAAGAAACAAAAATATGAACAGGGTTAAATTTACACAATACCTAAGACTTGGGCTTGAGACTTTCTCAAGCGTTAGTGTAAGCTAAGTACGGGTTGTTTTAGCCCGGTTACAGGACATCGCAAAACAAATAGTCGTTCTTGCCTGCTCATCCACATCGGTGTGGCGTTGTAACCTTACGCAGCACCATACTTCTGGTGACCTCCGCATCTATATATGTTGAGTAAGAGTGTGAATTTGATACGCAGAGGCACGCACCCACTGGAAACACCAGCGGAAATAGCAGTTTGACAGTAACCCATAGTCAAGCGATGTAGGAGTAACAATTTTACATCCGTCTCCTGACAAAATACTCGTTAAACTATCATCATGCGTTAGAACTCACAGTTATGCCTACAGTGAGTGTTAGTGTCGCTCGAAAAATCTTGCCACCACTACTTCATCCAAAAGCTTATTGCCGTATTAGCCGTGACCGCACTTCGATGTGTTCATAAGTCGGAAAATTGGATTGCGGACATTATCTCTTTGCTTCGAATATGGACAGTGAGGGATGCTGCTCTATACATTCTCCGTGAGCTGATACCTCAGAGAAGGTTAGAATATATGTTGGCACAAAGGTTGTATATGTTTAGTAGTTCAGATATAGAGGGTAAACTACAGTTCTTATTGGCACAGCTAGACGGTCATGACAACGGTTACGTATGTCTGGGATCTTGTACGTCATAAACTATTCACCCAGGTCATTACATCAAACAGGAAAAGGGGGTAAGGATATTTTCACACACATACCCAAGTTTTACTATTTTCACCCCCTGAAACCAAACCAGGGTTGTTTTTCTATTTTTATACCACGGCGCGGTGCACAAGGTCACGCGCCCCATAATTGCAGATGTACGGATCATCCATAAGATGTATGATATTCCAGGTTAGAGCTGACCACTATGAGATCGATGATCCTGAGAAAGAGGAAGCTGATAACGAGCATGTATCCGGTCGATGGATTGATAATTCGCAGCCATCAAGCTGAAAATTTGGCCCTTTGCGTCAAGCCGAGATCATACTTGCAGCTCGTCGAAGATCGCATATATTGGCTATAAGCCTATTTAAGCACCCTTGGGTACCTTTTGTTTGGCATAGTATATGTCCCGGATTACGATGCACAAGTCCGGATACTCCTGTCGGAGGACGTGATTTGCTCTTTTGGCCGCACATCCTGCTCTCTTAATCCGGACGCGCTGGATTTGTTGCTCAATTATTAGACGTCTAGCACTCGTATGCATGTCGAGGTCTTTGGAAATGTCATGGTTAGACTCTCCTTCGTTTCAGGTCACCTTCCACATATATTCGAGAAAAATCTGTCGTGCTTTAAGTCTTTACTCTCATCATGTGAGCTTTGTACTATTCTTTTGCCGAACAGCAACAGAATTGCATGATTCCGCTCGATCGCACACATCATAATTTCCCTTTTTTGCTGCCTTACCTGAAGATCGAAATTGAAAAAATAAGCTTACGCGCTTTGCAATTGAAGAACACCCTTTTGCTGACGAATACTTGACTTCGAAGAACCCATCAGACTCCAACAATATTCGTGCCGATCCTTTTGATAGTTGCAGTGTTATAGTGTGAATAACGGCGTGTAGGAGCAGTCGATATAGTTGTAATATATTGATCCTATATTAGTTGTAAAATACATCCTCTTTTGGTTTCAGGGGGTGAAGATAGTGAAAAGGGGATAAAAATATCGTTACCCGAAAAAACGGGAGCTGTTAATCTCTTTCAGTTTTCCGGTAAAGTCTTCTCAGTCTGATGTAACGCTGCATGATTGACTACTATGTAGGCTGAATATTCACCCATACCGACTGCATACCTGGCAAAGAGATCCAATTTATAATCCAACGAACTTTGTCCCTTAAAGGAGTACGACCTTCTCAAGTTTATTGCGTGTTTTGACGTACATCTCTGCACCTAGATCTTACTTTTGCGAGCGTGCAGTCTCGTGGTGCACCGTTCGGCTATATTGGCAGCCGTAGCAACTTTAATCGACTTAAAACAGCAATGCACCTGTCTCGATGCCTTTAACATGTTCGTTTTACGAGTGGTGGCTATGTTAGTTCACGCGCGCGCTTTATGGTCTCCTCGTGCATTACGAGCTTTATATCCTCTTTCATGCTTTAAATGCAGGCTCAAATTGTGCAATAATAGGGTCAGAAGAAGTAAACGAATTAACGAATCTTTGCAATACCGCAAAAGACAAATATATCACAACTTGCGTGTACGCCGCGTGAGCGAAGCCATATACGCTCCAAAATGAATTCAAAGAAATGAAGCAGTCTTACGACCCAGTATCACAGTATCTTTGCCTTTAAGCGCAATAAGGTGATTTTGGTCGGCTTTTCATTGCAACATGCGCGATGCATAAGTGGACAGAATAGTTCTAAGCCGCGAACGTAATAAACTTAATCGAGGGAAACTCTTGCGCTATGAATCACGAACGAACGAAAATAATTATCTTTGGGAAAATAAAGAATGCCCTATTTATCCACGAAAATTAAAAAAATGCCCCGGATAATTGAAAAATAAAAAAAATGCCCCAGATAACAAATTCCCCACGTCCTAGTATACTCTAGTTAATGTGGTACTCATAAAATCCATATCGCTAATCATTTCTCCATTTTGTTTTTAATGGCCGTGCACAACCCCCGCCCTGCAGGCAGAGCCGCGTAGGGGGTTCTGCCGCGGGCGTGCTGCGCTCGCAGCCACCAGTTGCGGGAGCAGGGCACAGAATAAAAGTGAACTCGTCTATTTTTGTATCGTCGGCCGCGGCCGTACATGTAGACAATTGCTGCTAATATTGTTGTTATTATTGGTATTATTTTTGCTTTCATTTTTGTTTTTGTTTTGATTTGTTCTAATGTAATATTCGTTATTAATGTTATTTTTGGTCCAGCTATTGCTGTTTTGTTGCTAGTGTCGTTGATGCTGGTGTCGTGGTTGCTGCTACCGCTGTGGCTGTAGCCGTTGTTGTTCTTAATGTAAGTAATTTACGTTGTTCATGTTGCTTTTGATATTCCTTCTGATAATGTTGGTATTGTTGCTGCTGATGCCATTGTTATTGCTACTGCTGTTAGTGTTCTTGGTGTTAATACTGTTCAGTGGTGTTGTTGGTACTACAGTGCTGCTATTGTAGTTGATTAGTTGTGGGGTAGGAATACGTTTCCTGCTCGTACGCTAGTCACTTTAGCTTTTTGACCATTCAATAGGTTACCATGAGACATTGCAGTGCTGTTGCATGGATTAATCAGTGCTGTTAAGATTTCCCTTCCAGGATAGCAAGCTGAAATTGCAGAGTTTTAGAGGTAATGACAACACACACAAGACATTTGATTTGATCGATGTGTTGACACACTCCAGCATACATGTCATAGTTTAAAGCAATGAAAACACTCTGTATTAAACGTACAATACGGACTCCAAAATGTTTTGTCGGACTGTATCCGACAGCACTTGCCATGCCGCCCTGTAACGGTAATATCTGGTGCCACGCCACCTGATGCGTTGTTCAATGTGCTACAAAACTACTTTACGTATACTTATAAAGTAAACTGGTAGTAATTAGTGGCGCTTCTGAATGTTAATGATCTACACACCCGCTAGATTCGACCTAAGTTTTCTCTACGGCACCTAGCTTGCAGCCTATTTCCCTATTCAAATAAGTATTGGCATTATGTAGCGTTGATACGCGAGCATATCGTAAGTCCACTCTGTTATGGTGAATATCCGCGTGACCGTAATCAAGGCTCATCTGTTTTAGAAAGTCAGACGAATCGGCATATAGCGTGTGAATGGTATTTATATTAGGTTAAGCCCTTCATCGAAGCACAATGTCGGTACATGTGTACCACATTACTAATGCATACAAGGAAGTGGGGCGTTTTTTATTTCGTGTGATTAAATGGGGCATTTTTTATGTTGCCATTATCTTTCGAACGACAAATGGAATTTCAAAACAGGTGCGAGTGATATCTTATCCCATATACGTGCCTATAAATTAGCCATGTATATCATGTGGTGCTATATCATACTGAGGGGATTTCACCAGAAACCTGAGGGACGACTAACGCTCTCGAAAAAAATTAGTATCGTTTGTCATCACAAACGTTATACTTGCTCTTGCCAGCCGCTATCCGCAGGCTTAACTATGTATTTATCCCCCTTCTTCCGCCGCTTTAAATAATCCACCTAGATCTATGTCGCTGGTGTACAATAACAGAATCGCGTGGGAAATACAAGAGCGCACCTATTTATACCCGGTTGGAACCATATAATATTACGGCTACTCATGTGGGCCAATCAAGCATATATCGTGGAGAATAGATGATCTTTTCAACTGGATATGTGCTGAAATGTGACGTTTGAGCTGGTGCATCGGTCTAATGAATGCAGATCGTAGATCTGTATCGGGTCGATGTTGATATCTCGTAATGGGAGTACCAGATCGGTCATATTCTCCACTGATAACGGATATATCGTTCATGGAGCAGTCTAATAATGGAAGCTGTACTCCACGAATGATGTTGAATTATATCATAAAAGCTCAGATCAAGGAAGTAAGCGGAAGGTATCCAAGTTATTATTCTTTGTTAAAGTTGAAGCAAACACCTTAACCATGAGGAGCACAACAATCCATATCGCACCGATGTAGAACCCGATGGCACCACGAATATGATAGAACCAAGCACTTCTTATGTAGATTTGTCTGAACTTTCTTCTTTTCCTTTCAACATCGGTGTTGTATATTGGTAGCAACTTCGGATTTCATTTGGCATCTCAACGTTAAAACATGTATTAATTCTATATGGCCAAGTTCAAAGAGAAAGGGTTTACCATACGTGTAAAAGGAGACAAGGTTGGAGCGTCAGCAACATGCAATATATGCGAGATTTTTTGTACCACTAAGTCGGTAAATATCCCTAAAGGGGCCAATTTGTGGAACCAAACTCAGTCGAAAAATAGGCGGCAACGCCAAGGTATCGGTCAAAAGAATTTTAGACGTTATTTGTTTCGGCATTTGATAATAAGCACAATTACGTTTTGCTTAAGAATAAGGAAGTGCAGATCTTACCATCTTACCAAAAATCTGGTGACGATGTAAGAGATGACACTCTCTGCCTCTAACAGTCACATATGACCACTTTTCAATACTCGAAGTTTTCAGAAAATTGGGATCTATTAGAATTGCGCTGATGCAATTTTTGCGTTGACAAAAACAGACTATAAAACTTGAAACATTTTGCTGTTTAGCTTATAAAATACTTTGCAAAATGACACTTTGAAGATGATAGATATTTATTGAGCACACCACAGATATCGACGGTAAAATGACCAGCGATTTTAGATCAGTAGTATAGAGGCAAGCAAGCTTTGCAATGCCTTTGTGGCGCGCAAGCTTTATGATGCCTTTGTGGCGCGCAAGCTTTACGATGCCTTTAACGACGTCTTTTGGTTTGTAGTAAACTAATCCGTCCATAATTCTTAACTATCCTTTGATTCTTTTGCTGTAATGGATCACAACGAATTGAAGATTCCATTCAATCTTACCA
The DNA here is from genome assembly GCA_000173235.2 of Hyaloperonospora arabidopsidis Emoy2. Classification (NCBI taxonomy): domain Eukaryota; phylum Oomycota; class Peronosporomycetes; order Peronosporales; family Peronosporaceae; genus Hyaloperonospora; species Hyaloperonospora arabidopsidis. The sequence continues at coordinate 667,197 of JH597957.1, forward strand.
TATTCCAACATGAGACGACTGAAAGTTTCGATCCTAATTCCGATGTTTTCTTGCCGCTGTTGAACGACAATCTCTTACCTTTCTTACGGACCAAGATGCTTCTATAGCAAAAACGGTTGAGAGCGTTTATCCAACAGCTAGTCTTTGTCTTTGTCTGTGGCGTATTGGTCGTAGATTTGCGATGAAAATATGACCCGATAATGAAAAACACTTTTCTTGTGGAAATCTATACCATTGCCATAGTACACAAACATATTTCTATTAGTATAGACGCTGCAGCTAAGACGGAGTCCAAACACACGGAGTATGGAATCTGTAACAAGCACCAGACGGCTGGTGAGCCCGCGGTTGAGCCACGGCACGGAGTCATCGAATAGTGTGGGTGGGCATAAATTGAAAGAAAAAAAGGACGGCTAAAATGCAGAGCATTGAAGAGCTATGAGTCCATGGACGATTCTGCTGCCGACGGGTCGAGCGGATTAATGCGAGAGCGGCGCTGCATCGTTATATGCTAGGGAGAATCTCAAGTAGACGCAAGGATATGCGTGCGTACAAGCAGCCAAAATTATGTACAGTTGACAAGATGTTCAAGATGACCAGTCAAAAAGAGCAGAAGAAGCGGCGGGTATCGTGTCGCACACTCTCACGGGCGAGGGACGTGTTGGAAGTAGTGTTTCGTATCTACCTGGGTACTAGGTGTACGCCAGTAAATTTTGTTACGCATTGCTAGGTTAGCCTGTTCACTATGCAATTTCTAGATTTTTGATGCATAGTTAAACGTGTCAGAATCAGAGACCGCTGCACTGAGTGATTACTATGCAATCGGTAAGCCACCGATGATGCCAGCGGAGGCGAGCCGAATGCGTCTGAAACGAGTCCAGAATTAAAGTAAATTTGTCGTGCGCTCTCAGGTTCCTACAGATATGCTAGACCTGCAATTATGAATCTTAAAAGCATGACATGAGAGTCGTATATATAGTCTTATTTCAACGGCGCAATGCAAACAACAAAGTAAATATTTCTTTTTTTCTACTTCAATATCTTTAAATGCCACTGTTTGTTTCGTCTTAAGACATCGCGAAACCCTTCAACAAAAGCTTATCTTTCTTGCCGAACTATTCCACATCTTACATTCAATTTCTTCACACATATTTTATATCGCGACCTTTTTGCGTGCCATATGCTCCTCGTACGGCTAGTTGACCACGGTGTTACCATGTCACACACACCACGTACTGAGACAATCTATATTCTTCCCAGCTGACCTAACTCCCTTTTTTCATTTGTCCTTTGTTATCATGCTCTTCATGCTGTTCTTGCTAGTAAACGAGATGAAATACGTATAAGAAGACGATTGTTCAAAATGCGACATCAACAGAGACATGAGATCCACTATTTACTGAAGGAGATGTGTGAGTACAAGTTTTAAGTGTGTCGGCTTTTGACACCAAGTCACAGTATCAAATTTTCATGAGTCCAATCTACGTGGACGCCGTAAAAATCGTTAAACAAGATAGGGATGCAAGCTCTAGATACCACCCTGCAATAAAAGTAAATCAGTCCAAGGAACTAATATTAAGTTCTACATATTCACGTTAATTTGGTTGGTTAGCAGTTAGGCAATGGGTCGTGCGTCGTGTATTCATAAATATTAATGCATATAGATCGTTCTTTGCTAAATGTACTCGTTGATGTTGTTAACTTTCTAAATATACAAATATGGGAACAGGGAGACGGATGATAACCACTTCATTTATACCTTTTGCCGGAGATGCAAGACTTTCGCTGCCGAAGTGTCGAGCATTTGCTTGTTAGTCATCTGTCCTCCCTTCGTCGATTTCGAGCTAATCATTTGTGGGCATTGGTGGGTGTAACTTCATCCTGTAAATGGGCACAATCAGCGACTTACCCAAAAGTGACACCTATAATGCAAATCTATCTATGAGGAGGGAACAGGCTACGTCGGACTTAGTACCAAGTGTGAGTACACCTAGCGTTACTTACATACACATACACATGAGGGGAAAAGCAACATCGCAATTAGTACGATATATACGGTATGCCTAGCGTTATTAACGGACCTGCACACAGTCAGAAATTGTATTAACAATAAAGGTATTTTCTTGCACCCAACCACCTGTCGCTTCACCCTTTGGGCTCGCAATAGCTACTTACACAGTGATTTCACATACGGATGAAGCTATTTAAAATGGTTATATGAAGCACATCAAGAATCCATTTTGGATTTGCGGAAGACCATTGTACGTGTGCACGAAAGAGCGACGATCCTAGAGCCCTAATGATGGTTGCTGGCGATGTCAACCTCACGCACCGATTCCGCATTCGTATTGCTAGTAGTTCCGCATCCCGGTTACGGGTGGCACCAAGATTGACGCGATTGCTCAAGGCAAAGTGCGTATGAAGTTAAAAGACAAAACAAATGAGTCAAAGAATCGAATACGCCTTCTGTACTACACAATCACAATTATCTGTACGTCTATAATGCAACTTGGATAAGATATCTAAGCTGCATTATCGGCGTACAGATGATTGTCAGGACGATATTTCAAAGGCAGAATAAGCATTCTAATTCATAATACTTTGGTAAGAAAATATGGAGGATTAAATTTCTTAGGCTCTATACACGACGCGTTACTTTCTCCTTCGGGCTAGAATTTTCTTGAAATCAGAAGTAAGGGGACCCCGTCTCCAAGTATGACAAAGTTCAACCTACTCCCTGGATTGCTTGCCAGGTATAATGCAAGAAGTATCAAGATTCAAGATTTAATGTGACTATATTCTGCAAACAAGGAGAGGGCAGGATACACAAGTTCGCGAGACAGAACAAGTGGTCAGAATTATTCTTTATTGAGACAAGGCTACACAAAGTGAATCAAGTGGTGACAGGTTGAAGCAAGTGAGTAGTTCAATCATTTCAATTTAGGGACGTGATATATCAATAGCCATCCGGAAAAAAATGCAGTAATCAAACCCCGCAGATCAGACCATGGCTTTCGTGCAAACATTACATTTTAACAATCAATATCAAGTACTTGACACCACGACAGATTTTCTAATACAAAATCCGCTAAGAAAATTTACGTCAGCCAAACCGACAAGTATAAAAATGGGCGCACAATCATACTAAACACACGGGTTGTAGTACTCCCTCCGTACCTCGTCAAGTCCAGGTAACATGGAAGGCCAGAGATTACATCAACTTTAATGCGATAGCTACTTCTCCACATCTGTAAATTAGTAGTTTCAAACGTCTAGAACAGCATGCACCTAGGTGAGTGCTCTTTTGGAGACCTTCAAAAGATGTTTTGGTCGTAAGCAGTCACATCAAACGCACACTTGTAAAGTGCTGATTAAAATGGAATCGTGCGTATCATCGGGCTCAATAATGTTTATAGATACGAAAACCACTGAACGATTTTTGGAAGGTTGCCAATTACGAAGGTATTGCGTCGAAGCTTTGTGGTGGACATCACAGCCATAAAAGGTTACCTTTTAAGGTGATATAGTCTTTAATAACGACGGTTTTTATACTGTCAGACGGTGTTAAGGGGAATTCATTGAACTGTAACTTCCATATTCGGTCGAGCCTTTACATCCTGGTCTTTTCGCTAGCTCCAGATTAGTACACGCTAAACGCAATAATTTATAGTTTCTAGACACAGGCAAAATCATTTTCTTATAGAAGCCGGGGGCCCACCCGAATTCAGAACCCACCCGACGTGCATTCAATCTTAGATAATTTAAATCCGATATAGATGGAATTTAAATGTTTTAGGAGATTCGTCTAATCGTTGGTGCTTGAAATTCCGAACTGAAATTCAATTGTGAGTACCTTGGATTGGTCTTAGTTTTTACAGACAAATGAGTGATTAGAACGGATGGTGCTTTCAAAAAGCGCCCGGTGGGAACCCTTTGCCTAAGGTTATGACATCATACCGGATCAAAGCGAGATAACCCGTACTAACGTGATAGTTCCGGTCAGCGAGGAACACCAAACGATCACCTCTCGAAATCTCCTTTATAAAAGATACTAGAAACGCGCTAAAGCGTGTGAAAGGAAAGAAACGGGTAATGCGCCTTCAGAAGTCATACTATGAAGCGCCAAAGACTAGTGGTGTCCAGTCAACAGCTGCGACGAAACAAAATTTGCGAAGTACGAAGTTCCACAAGTAATTTCTTGAAAAATCATAAGGGGTAATTTGCTTGGAACCTCCAGAAATACTTTGGTGTGATATAGATGGCAGAAGATGAGGATGGTGGTATATAGTATGCCGGCTTCGTTAGAGACTGTCCGGAATCAAACAGGCGTCTCATGTCTGGTATTTTTTGTTGATAACATCTCTGTCGTAAATGGATGTTATTGCTGCTGATGCTGAACAATGTGTTTTCATTTTCGGATAGACTCGCTCATCGCATACAATGGTCTAGACGTAATAAAAATTATAGGACTAATCCACTGCAGAAGAATGTCGATAAACCTCTTGGATCAAGTTTTGTTTTAATTTTACAAGATGGAATATTACACATAAAATGGATTTTAGAAAAAAACAATTGGCCTGTGAAGACGCCGTGAGGAGAAATTCTTTAAAGATAATGCGATGTTGTGATGAACCGGGTGACTTGTAATGATGAGCTCCGCATACGTCATACAAAGTAATCACAATAATATAACAAGACCGTTCGCTTATGTATTTGGTTTGTAAATGTCGCCCTGACATTCCATTTGAGTAACTAAGCTGATCCGTTTACTAAGAAAATTTAACAAGATCCACTGGCCGTATAAGGTCAATCCTTTTCGGTCGTGTACCTCCATAAAACAAAGAAAGTTTTCATTAGTTACATAAAGCTACTTAAAAAAATGCAGCTTGCTCAAATGCAGGTTCGGTCATTATCCGTGACGGTAGACGGGTTTGATGAGGAGTGTGATATGGTGCTCATATTTTGTAATGACCAACCCTCCAAAAAATAACAGCTGAGCTCCGCCGAGCTGATTAAGGCCAGGATGTGGTGTTTATGTGACTCGTACTAAATGATATCGGTAACAAACAAGTAAAAAGTATGATAATTTAAGAGATATAGCTTAGGAGCTACAGCATTGTCAGATAATGTCCTATTTGAAGCTCGCACGAACTACATCTGCATTTTATACTATTTCATACAGAAAATGTAGCAAGTCGTGGTGTGTAGCTGAAGCACATCTATTTTAAGGTATAGCGAGCGAATTTATCGCAAGACATAAATTCTAGACGGTAAAATATCCAGTAGAAGTGATGTGAAGCCATGACCAATTTCTTACATTCGCTTGATTGCAGGTGTTTATAGCTCGACGTTACTGTCTATATGACACTATGTGTCATGCGATACATAGTCCTTTCGTTTATAATGGACATTTTGACCATGATATGACCACTGCTGTGTTGCTTCGATTCCAACCAAATAACCTTGTGAGAAAGTTTCCGACTCAGTAACTTGTTATTGGGCTGTCCGTTTATCAACAACTTGTTGTTTATAAACGGACAGCCCAACATTAGTAGATCTTTGCCATTTATTTCTATCATCTCCACTTTACTTGTTCTTCGTACAATTGCTTAGTCAATACCATACTTATCGCCGAATGGTGATATCGTGTACCGGTTGTGTATTTTTCTCACTCGTTTCTAAGCCCACCCAAGTCACTTCAGCCAGGTCTCGTTTATACGCTTCCGCCGCAGACCACGGCTATGTTCTTCAAGCTCTTAAGATGATCGATCAGCAAGCGCTTACCGCCAATGAACTGCACCAGCTCTTTGCAATTGCGGCCGCATTAATCGACATGGACGGATCGTAATCGCCTTTTAAACACCACTAATTCAATCACGGCGGCTCCGACGCCGTCCGTACCGTAAAGAACTTCTCGTTGTGGTTTTTAACACTCGTTGGTTCATTATGAACGACTACATGATGCACGAGTGGAACGTAGGCCGTGGCCAGAGCCCTTAGTTTGACTTAAATGACTTCCAAGACAAAAGTAAAATTTGATTTTTATCAATAAATTTTAGATTACCTACCAACATGCACATCGTTATTCTAGTTTGTTCGTTTCTTTTTTTGCGCTTTACCCAGTTGTTTATATCATCATGGATAGTTTCTGTTGAATTTACAATGCTTTCTTACTAATATGGAAAAAATGCCCCAGATAATTAGAAAATAACAAAATGCCCCAGATAATCAGAAAATAAATAATGTCCCACCTCCTTTTATACTCAAGTTAAAGTAGTACAGGTAAATCTACATGGTGCTTTAATGAAGGACTCAACCTATTATGACCACTATTCACACGCAATGTGCTAATACGTCTGACTTTCTTTACCTCTAGAACTCTTCACGTCCAACGGGCTGTCCGTGGAGTTTAAAATCATTAACAGCACCAATTAGTCCCTGCAATATCACTGAAGTGTCGCCATCAGCACTGGTAAAGCCTTTAAATTAGTAAATGAGAGTCAAACAGATAGAATGGATTCGTGATAGTCTATTTAATGGTTAATATGCTCAAGTTACTATATCGTACGAGCAGCAAGCGAATTTCTATCCCACAGCTAAAACAGCAGCACTGTAGTACCAAAAACACCACAAAACAGTAGTAACACCACGAACACTAACAGCAGTAGCAAAGGGGCAGTAGCAGCAGTAAAAACAACAGCTACACCCGTACCAGCAACAGCAACATCGGCAACGACAACAACAATAACAATGACATCAGCAGCAGTAGTAACAAAAGAAACAGGGACATCATAAACAACTTGCGACAACAACGGCTACATCAGCAACGGTAACAGCAACAACAACATGAACCCCTAGACAAAAATAACAATAATACCAAATATAACACTAGAAAACAATACCAACAATAATTAAAACGATAAGAAAACATTACCATCAAGTACGACAACATCAGCACCGACTGTCTACGTTTGCGGCCACGGCCGACGATACAAAGACGCGTTCACATCTTTACTGTGGCATTCGCGCCCACGACTGGTGGCCGGGAGCGCAGCACGCACGCGGCAGAACCCCCTCCCCGGCTCCCCCTACAGGGCGGGGGTCGAGCACAGCCATACAATGGGAATTGAGATATGAATAAAGATATGGGTTTTTATGTGTACCACTTTAACTTGAGTATACAAGGACGTGGGGCATTTTTTATTGTTTAATTATCTGGGGTATTTTTTTCGTAATTAAATAGGGCCTTTTTTATTTTCCCTACTTATATTTCATGTTAGTAAATCAGAAAAGTGCTCAAACCTATCGCACAGATCGTGTCACTTCCGAAATATAAAACTGTTGCTTCGAAAATCTAATTATCGACGAGAATCGCTGTAAATTTGATGATATATTAGGGAATAAATATAACTGTACTTTTGCATAGAGATTGAACCGGTGAAGTAGACCAGATTTATTTTTATGTTTAAGCTTAAGAGAAACCATGAACGAGCGACGAATACCTCTAACGAACATATCTCCTGACCCCTTGTCCTGCGCTGGAAGCCTTCTATAGTGAGGTCTAAGTTGCAGGTGAGGAGTTCCTTGATGCGTGAGTTCAGATAGGTAGCGCAGTGTGTGAACCTGAAGGGCAGCACTAGGTAGGAATTCAGAGGTGTGGTGAGGCAGGTCAATATTATTAAACAACCTCCAAAGGACCAACAAGCTCTTGTGATGTGATTCTTCATATGTCTTCTTTTCTCTTGTCCGTTGCCTAGTATGATAAGAATAGATTGCCTTAGACGTGATGATGTCCTCTCAATTCAGTTCCGGTGGACAATCTTGGAATGAGGATGGCTCATTGATACCTTACATATATTTAGTTGGTCTCCCTTTCGGCCTCTGCACGCTAAAATTGTCCAGAATCGCCCATTAGATCCTGACTTCTTGACCAGAATGACCCAGTTTGGAGGATTTAATACATTCATGGTACAAATTTTGTACAGTCTTCTTCGAATAGTCACGATTTTTTCATTGACATTCTGAACTTCGTCATCACCAAGTGAACCACATCGGTAGAGGCTTAGATTGACTTAATTAAATAGATTCCAGATCCATTAGTATAGCAAACTCGATTTGACCATTACTACTCGGCGTGCGCTATGCTCCTCAGTACGTCGACATATGACTCGTTGCGTATTAATCGTCAGGTTCTCTAAATGTCAACTACTCATCGTATGTGTTGCAAACGGTACCATACCACTTCACGACATGTAAATACTACTGCATGACAACAATATTACCGACACGACTTCTCAGTGTTCATCTGATCGCAAAGTGATATCTCTCAGTGCAGGGGCCTATAGTGCTGCCCCACCTTTACCAATGTATCGAACATTCGAGAACTACAGACTAATTTGGCACTATATAGCAGATTTCACCGAAGTACATTTATAACCCGGCTGTATACGAAATACCAATGTCAAACACGACGACCCTTTATTTTCACACTACTTATGGTCCTCACCCAGAGAGCCCGAGACTATTTATGACCTTATTCGGTCGCAACAATGTAAAAACTACATAAAAATAGCGTAAAAAATAAAAAAACTGTGATCGAGCTAGCTGCCATTGTTGCACTTTGTTGCATCTTTTGTAGTAACGTTATAGGTATAGCAGACCACACAATAGCTTGTGTAAAAAACATCCTTCTGGTACTCGTTACTTTACATTACAGTGAAACACCAGCGATCTTGGTATCAGATTTTACTAGTCTTTCTTCGGGTTTGCGACTGGATTGCAAGCTATGGCCGATTTAAGCGTTGATCAATCACCTCGATCAGTTCACCTTTTTATTTCATGTTTTAATCGTAGATGAGTAAGTTTGCGAACCATTTGAGGAGCAGGCGGTTTCACCAGGCTTGGGTTAATGAGTCAAATAGAGGAAGAAGATTAGATATAAATATTTTCACCCAGAGAGAGGTAATTCAAGTTTCGAATATTCATATACCCGTTTCAAGTAGTCATTTTGTCGGCTGGGGGATAGATTGTGCATTTTGAGGTGTAATAAATAGTTTTGTCGTAGTTACTGTGTATTGACCCAAATACTTGGTATTATCCATGTGTTAAAAAGAGAAGGATGAGTGAAAAGGGAGGTGACAGCAGGTCTTGCCTGTGCAAAAGAAACATTGTTGAGATGGTGTTATATGAAAGCGTACCCTCTACCGCTTCGCGAGGAGGGTGACCATCCACGATTTTCTTTTTCAGTGTATCTACATAAACCGATCAAAACACATACGCTGTGCCGGGGTCATCCAGGAGCACTACTGCAACCGCGACATACTCACTGTGTCTCGAGCAAGGGAGTGCATGCTTCGGAGAACTTCTTTATATGCACACCCACATCTCTCTTATCTGGAATATTACCCACGAAAGTAGAGAAAGTAAACATATTGGTGACCCGTATAAAGGTGCATACATTATAATTAGACTACGTCAACTTATCTGCTGCTGTGTCTTTTTAACGAGAATTACCAGCAACTACGAATATAAAGTATGTGTTGTGGAGGGACTATGTCAGCACTTTAAGTAAAGGAGGTTTGCAATTTATACCTACACAGATTTTACAGCGTTAGTATACTGCGATCTGCGTACTTAGTACGACTCTTGAGGATATGGTGCGAGCACATATTCGGTAAGGTATTTGTTATTGGTAACGCATTTAAACAGTACCGGATTTTTACCAACCCTAGTGTGGCTTAGGTACATTCGACGTGAGCGATCTGTGGGTAGCTCCAATTCAGATGACTTCATATAACTCGCTATGATGTCTGCAAGGCTTTTCCCGCTCTTACTACTGCTGGTAAATTTATTTGTCCAGCCGGTGGTAGTAAAGTTGCAATTGCCAGTGATACTAAGTTGTATAATCTGGATGTGAGAGACCTTTGCTGCCTCAAAGTTTCAGTATTTACTTATGGGAGCCGTTATACGTACCACACCCTTTTGTTATATGTACCACAGCCCAATTTAAATCAATAATATTCTTTAAGACTTACTTTTCTGTTATATGTACCACAGCCCATTTTAAAACAAATAGGATCCTTAAGGGTCTACCTTTCTGTTATAGTACCACAGCCCAATTTAAATCAAATAAGATTTTTAAGACTAAGTGATAGTATCTATCGTAAGGCCCACAGGATCCAACTGCGTTAGCGAGACCAGTACACCATACCTCAAACACAACTGGCTGGTGTGACTTTCTCGTCGCTTTATATAGCATGTAAATAGCTTCATGCCCATGCATCAGCAGAAGGATAAGGAGTCAAATGGGGAAGATCACGAACCGTTGGGTTTAGAAAGGGTGGAACGATCAAACATGGGTTGTCTCTCACTGCGTACATGGCCGAGTGCACAAATGGAAAGGGCAGTGTGTCCGCAGTACTAGCACCTCTCGAACCCGCTGTCCTTTCCAGACAACAATGGCGACGAAATGAGTCAGATGGCATTTTTACTTTACAGGTTGATAATACTACACATAAACAAGCAGCATAAGAATATGTTGCAGCATACGCAGCGGAAAGGACTCTTAGCGACGAGAAGCTGTAGAAGGTTGAACAGCTGTGTAAAGCAGGTGTCGAGCCAAAAACAATACCCTCTACCCTGCGCCAGACCAACCCATCCTGCAAAGCCACCCTTCAGGATATCTATAATATCAAAACAAAAGCCAAAAGCAAATTTCTTGCTGGACGCCTTCGGTTGAATGCTTTCTGTACATGCTGATTGAGAGCAACGTTACCCATAATTTACGACGAGATGACTCAGGCAAACTTACCCACATCTTCTTCGCGCCCGACCCGGCCGTAGTTATTGCGAAAGATAATTCTGCAATCGACGTTCATCTTTTGGACTCAACGTACAGAGCCAACATGTACCGAATGACATTACTACACATCATGGGCGTAACGGCAACAAATCAGTCGTTCTCACTCGCATACTGCTTTATGACTGCAGAGACTGAGGATGATTATTTGTGGGCGGTGACGCAACTGCGAGATCTTATACAAACACCCAACAGATCCAATGCGATGGTGTTTGTGACGGACGGAGAGATCGCACTTATGAACGCAAACAAACGCGTTTTTCCCGCCGAATACAACTTGCTCTGCATATGACACATTAACAAAATATGTGCTGGAGAATCTGAAAAAGCAGCTTGCCACATTTAATGGATGCGAAGACTTTATGGGAGACTGGGTATCGGCTCTGAAATACGGTGAGCCAGCCAGATTTTGATAATGAATGGCAAGAGATGAAGGCCAAGCATCAGTTCGCTGTCACTTCTTACCTGGATAAGACATGGCTGTTGCGCAAGGAGAAGTTTGTCCAGGCATGGACATGTCATACTTCTCTTTAAAATCTACTTGTGACATCGCGAGTCGAGGGCGGGCACGCAACTACGAAGAGTTGGTTAAACGTATCCACGGGTGATCTTGGAACAGTTTACGACAAAATCACGTTGCATCACACGCAGCAGAAGGCTTAGATCAGTCGTGATACGGCATTTCAGAAGGCAATGGTGCAACTGAGACATCAGTCAGAATTTTGGTCGGAAGTGGTAAAGAAGATTCCATACGAAGCTTTAAAAGAAGCGTTTGGTCGACATCAGCTCGCACATTCACTGCCGGCTGATTCCCCTGCTTGTACTGGATCCTACGCGGCAATTATGGGAATCCCGTGCTGTCATATGATGAAGAGCATGGTCGCCGGTGGTAAAAAACCACAGATGACAGATTTTTGGAAGCACTGGTGGCTGCAACAATCTCTCTTGCAGTGGCTGGTGCCGTATCCAAAGATTTACTCGACAATACCATGAGTAAGATTGTGAAAAGGTACGCAAACCTTGCTCCACATCAGCAACCCATTTTTCTTATGATGTCAACAGAGATAGTCGAAGGCGATAGCATGGCTTCAGTGGTTATTCCCGCTACGGTTTGTGGGCGTGGTAGACTGCAGGGGAGCACCAAGTTTTTCTCACAAAAGTCGACAGAGAGAGATCCCTTGATATTTGAATATGTAAATACCGAGGGGGTGCGGCATCTGGAGCACCCGGAAGACGGAAGCGAAAATTGCGGTGAGTGCCACGAGGAAGGACACAATATCCGAACCTGTCCCGTTCGACGTCACAGACTATTTTAGCTTCCTCGTTTCCATTATTGTCTTCTCCGGTACTTTTGCATTCTTTTTACCAAGTATCGGTGCCACGCCCATTACTAGTGTCGAAAAGCATATGTAAGACGTCCAGTACGCGTCAAGAATTATGCGAATTGTGTTCACGCGCGAGTGTTGTTCTTTGATATCAAATTTGTAGCATTCATGCTTGGCTGTAGTGCGAAGCAGAATGCAAGAACCGCTTTTACTTAAGTACCTAGCTTCCTATCAGACAAAGGAAATAAAAGATCAAGTGTTGATGGCTCGCCTAAATCGTATGTAATGATTGAAGAACTCTGAGTTTCGGTTACTAATATGTAAAATGCAGATAGTATAAACACAATGCTAATGGTAGTATTATCATCAATAGAGATGAAATTTGAAGTGACTTGAATTTGGACTAACGTCTTAAAGGCTACTTTTCTCGGCTCTGAAAATGGATGTCGTTTTTATTCTTCTTCTTGTCGAAGATGAAGCGCTTCGTATGTATCAACGACTCACCATCTCCAGCACGCGTTCTGGGGTGTTCAAAGCAATTGGAAAATAACCCCCAAGATGCTTCGCTTATTCACTTGCTTAAGATGTTTGCCAAATCCTTTGTAACCGCGACATTGGACCAACGATAAGCTGGGTGATAATCGAAGAAAGAAAACTAGCTATAATATAAATCATCTCGCCGTAGTCGTAAAAGTGTTAAAAGTTACTTAATTACCTTGACACAGCACAGCGCAGACGAGCAGAGCATAATAAAGTAGACTTTGTCTTGACTGTTGCCCTTGCCGAGAAGTACCTCTTGTACGTCAGCATCAATTGGTCAACGAATGACAACAGTAACTCGAGCTTGGTCTTGCCCCGGTCTGTGGGTGCTAGAAACTGCAATTTAACACACCACAAACATTTTCAGTGACTCGTAGCTACTACCACTCATTCCTTTTAACTAATGAAGTCCGTCCTCCAGCTCCAGCTTCGTCACCGCTCGCCGCGGTAGTTCATCTAGACGTAGTTTACCACGTTAAATCGTTTAAACTGCGTCATCTTGGACACCCACTTCCTATCAAACATTAAACACGTGTCCTGTCATGAGCTCATTCAGATTATCCACAATTTCTTTATCATTTTTATCCATAACATTGTACACCAGTATACTGCAAGGAAACTTAATGTCACGTCAGTTCTATTTCTTAACAGCTTTTCGTCCATTACGTATGTATCGCGACTGCGCTAAATGTTCGAGGCTGAATAAAAATACGTATTTGATACGTATACGTTCTCGTTGTGGCAGAGATGACACTCTCATTGTTTGAGCCGTTGATGACTTCGGTCGTCTTGTCCATCTCTCGTATATTCCCCCTTTGTAATGCTAGACAAATTGAAGATAAGGTTATAGTTACAATTGAGAGATGTAAACATTTATATTTGGAAAGACCATAACCATTCCTCTCTATAAGCGACAACTTTGGATCAAGTTTTCTACAGATATGGGCTGTGGTACATATAAAAGAAGGGTGTGGTACGTATAACGGCTCCCTTGCTCATTCGCACTATTCATATGAGATAAAGGAGCAAGCTCTGGAGCTCGTCGTTTGATAGAAGTAATCCGGTTCGGAGAACTGAATCAAGTTGGAAAACACTATACAACAGCAGTCACTGAAGAATGTGTATGATGCTGTAAATGTCTGTATTAAACCAGTACAGTATAATTGGACAACGCGACCGGCCTTTAGTTATAAGCGTCCAGCATTTGCTTATGTGATCATATTCACCTTTGATCAATTTTAAGCCAATCACAACGGTGCGTCACAATCGTGACCTAGCCAAAGAGTGACTTCGGATATGCATATATACCTATGACGGGGGACAGGTGCACTTCGTACGTGTAAGGTACACCTAGCCGCGTTATTTACAGACAGACAGATAAGTACGATTGATAAGCTCGGCATTCAACCTTGCGCACAGTCACGAATAGCTTCACCCTTCGGGCTCGCAATTTTGCAATCAGTATGTACCCTTCATATTTTTAGTGCTTGTCCTCTAGAAAGCGTTTATTTTTCGAACGAATTCTAAACATATTCTAAAGCGTCTAAATTTTACACATAATTTAGAATGTCTACAGTTACATTGTTTACATTTGAGCGTCCACAGTTGCAACTTATATCATTTCCACTATGTGGACCATTTTTTGCAATGCATCCAATTTTAAAAGATCTAACTCTGGATGACATATCACACTTGACGCCTCGTGGCCTAGAGACACTGTGGCATACAGAGTACGAGGTTCCTCTAGTACGAGCGACCGCCAGCAGATCGAGATATACTGCATCTTTAACGAGCGCTTCATCGCGCAGAGCAATTTACGATATGCAATACATTCGGGTCATCGCAACGGGACATAGTGTCTACATCTTCTTATGTCATGGCATAAGTCTCCACTCGAATAGCCCCTTCGCTGTTTCTCGAACGTCTGTTTACTAGAAGCAGTTGCAATAAGACTCAACAGAATATCTGATGCTATCGTGAATGTATTGACTGTCGACACTGCACAGCGCTGTAAAGTGTCGTCGTTCGTCTGACAAACGTTCGATTTAGTAACCTCTCCAAGTATCGCGTCTAATGACATGTTCTCCATCTTCAGTTATTTTGCAGCACGAGCTACCAAGGTTTGTACTGGATGGGAAGGCGTCAGAAGTCATATTCCATGAGCAAATTAGACAGAGAGGCATCTCCATGACCAGCGGATTGCAAAGTGTGTTTAACCGCCAATTAAAGCACGTAGTCTCGACATGATCAACTCCAGGTGACTCGTCGTGCCTGTTTAAGACGAGTATCGTTATCGATAGTATTCACCGGGACGGCTTGTGGCGTGAACAAGACGCTAGGAGTTGAGGACACCTGTGTTAATAGAAACATGTGTTGTATTTAGAGCTCGTGGTCATCCGTGGACGACGAATTCACAGCTACAGTGATCACTGCACGTAATCTCACGGATACTGTTTTGCGTGACTTGGTTTTTTCGTTCTCACACTTTTTAGTATGTGTGTCACTAATTATGAATGCAGACTATATCATGTGTGGTAAAATTAGTCTTACCGTCACTACTTACCGTTTTACCAAAATTAGTACCACAACGCGAGATCCAATTACACAAATGCGACCACACCGTCGCTGAAAACATTAGTGATGGAAGAAACACCTTGTCGGCGACGAAAATCTCCATTAGTGTGCTTCACAGGCTCCTCAGGTTACTTTAGAGTTATGTTTACGTGGTTTTTGTGTGTGGTGATAAGCATTTTGAGAGGTAGAACATGGACAATATTGAAATGTTTGGTTTGTAAATGCAATTTTAGGAAAAGATATGGTTTTCTTTGCAAAACCTTCGTTTTATCACAGTTGCCGTCCGTTCTTTTTTCCTCTTTAGACCCATAAGCCACGGCAAACTCAGCACAAACCACATTGAGTGAAATGCACAAAGATAGGCAAGTACCCAGCCTAGCAGCGTGCCAATTTAAACCACCAATTTAAATTCTAGGTCCGCTGGTCGATGTCAACATAGACAAATGACGGGCTCCACCCACAAACAGACTTCATAAGAATAAAAGCATTTTAAAAGGTACGGTAAATAGTCTTACACAAATATGTGAGACTATTTTGCTTATGAGACTAATTAATCAACAAAGACTTGCGGTGATCACTGTACTCTTGGTTGTGAGGATATCTTGAAGCTGTTGCATAGAGTGCGAAAAGTCGTGTCGCCGACCGACTTCAAGACCAATTTAGCCGTCACACTTCTCTGAGTTGATGACGACTGCACTTCGAAGCTAGCTATGCGTGGTGGAGGAACCCAACCTCGAGTGGAGAGGTGATGTTTGTCTTTTTCGATTTCCCTTCTGACCAAAAGTCTGTTGCTCGATGTCAGCTGAATTCGCCCAACCGGTGGAATTTAATCGTGATCAACCGACCGGCGGCCTGATGATTAGGCACACGACGGGAACACCATGACGTACCTGCGTTTTGAACAACAAGACAATGAATTCATTCGCTTGTCACTTTCTGCGCGAGCTTAAAGTACGCGTCGATTCGGATGCTGCTTCGATCCAGTGCACTTTACTATCATCCAACGTGGATGAGAGGCAATGGTCGCGTTTCTGTCGGTGGCGGTGTCTGGCGACAACGAGATTGCATACGTTTACTACGGTAGAGTTGTCGTGTGTCGGGATAATGTCGATTTGGGAAAATGCGAGCGCAAGCCTGTCGAAATGGCTAGCGTCCGTGCACCGAAGAGTGCCAGTACTTCATTACAACGTGCACGAAGTAACTGGACATCGTCAGCAGCCGCAAGGGTGAATACTGCCGGGATCTGATGCATTACGAAAGAACATGTCGAATTAAGGGTTATCATACGCAAGCATCTATTCTATCGCACTGTCGCGCTACGACATGTACACACTACCTTTCCTCACTTCGGTGCTTCTTGCTCTTCTTGCTCTTTTTCGTCTTTTTATCCTTGCCTGCGGCACCGCTTCGCAGCGCATCCATAATCATAGCTACATCTGCACTTTTAGCAATCTCCTCTGTGCGCTGTTCAGCTTCCTTTCCGGTCAGTTCAACAGCTTTGCGCTTCGTAGACTTCTTTTTTTTCTTCTGCTTTGTCTTCGTTTCGAGTATCTCGTCCTCCTCTACAAAATCCTTGAACATCTCAGCTATCTTCTGCTGCTTCGTATAAAGCGCCTCCCACTTTTCGTGGCTCTGTTTATACTCGAACAAGTGGCAAGTGTTCATGACAAGCTGCGAAAAGTGGCTTCCACTTAGCTGTGTCTCCACTGCCAGAAGTTCCCGCACAACTGCCTCTTTCTTGTCCAGCGACAGATCCTCGTAGCACTTCATGACCGAAAAGGCACCAAGACGGTCCATTGCCAGCGTGCCAAACTTGCCCACAAATCGCTCATACAGCTCTTGCCGCACCCATGCTGTACTGGGTTCCTTGGATTCCCATATGGGTTCTACGACGCAGCGACTACCGGTCGAGTCCTTGGCCAAAGCCATGAGCTGCATGCTATTGAACGAAAGAATGCCCTTGTACAACGGAGTCAAATAGTCTCCAGCCTCAAATTGATGCAGCTGCTCAATAATCTTGGCACCCATAACATTCAGCTGGACTTTGGCAGACGTAGCAGATGTTGACAGCTGCACGTTCAGCAGAGATGCTACAAGGGTTTTGCGAACAGCTTCAGGCTTCTTGCTCTCTTGTTTTACTATTGCGCTCACAAGTGCCTCAAATACCTCCTGTTGACGCAGCTTAAACGTCACACACATTTCCACCACACGCCAAATAACGCCAGGCCTGCCCATGGTCAGCAACGTCCAAAACGAAGTTATCAGTTCCTCCAAAACTTCTGTGGCTAGTTCCTCGGTACGCACGAGCTTGATGACGTGCTGGACCACGTAGTTGGCAACGTTGTGTTCTCCCAGCTGCACCATTTTACCACGCACACATCTCTTGAACAACTTTGTAAAAAACTTGTCGCTGGCACTTTCGAACAGAGCTTCAAGCACGTGGCTAGTCACAGCATCAGCCGCCAACTCATAGAAGTTACGCTCACAAGCGTCTTTGTCCTCCCACTGAAGAATTTTCTCGGCAAGTTTACGCTGGCTCTTCAAGGGTGCCAGCTTCAGCGCAGAAGCGATAAGCGGACCTGAATTCTGATCATACAGCAGGTTCTGCAGCTCAAATGTCGAGCTCTCAACCAAGGTCACCAGTAGGTCCTGAAACAACGCATCGAACGTATCCGGTACATCATACGTGGTGACCCCACCTCCATCCTTTCCAGGTCGAGCTTCGGTGAATGTAATAACACGGTGCTTCGCCTTCTTGCCTCGCTTCTCCGGAACGAGCGGTTTGCCAGCCAGCACTGCCAGCACCGAGCGCAGCACATGACTCGCACTTACGTCGTTCATAAGAGTGATCCACTCATTCTCTACCTCTCTCACCATGTGGACAAGAACGTCACTCAGAAGCGGAATATCTTCCATCCGGTCGTCCTCGTCTTCCTTACTGTCCAATCCGTCCACCTCTTTGGCCACTGCAACACTAGCACGAGACAGCATGTGCTGTAGCACGTGAGAAGAATAGCGATTGGTCCATAAGTGACTTACGTAGCCCGCCATCTTATGCAGTAGAAATCGTAGCTGCGCATCGTTCATCTTGGGCAAGAAAACCTCCAACAATTCACCAGCGTGGCGATCAGACGCAGCGCTGGCTGCTCGCGGCGCCAGCTCCTCCAGAACGTTCCACAGCAGCAGCTCAGTATCTTCTACCGTCGAGTCTTCTCCAGTCTGCGTCAACATCTCCATCACTTCCTTCAGATACGACAGCGTATCTGGCTCCAGACGACGCGGACGCACACGCCTGCAAATCGAAAGATTAGTCACTAAGAACATCCATGGACAGTACTCTATCAATCAGTACCAAGCACTAAGCGTACTCGGGTCGCTGCGAGCGGACGTCCTGCGCGTCAGCCTCGGCCATCGATGACATCTCAAGTGACGTCTTTCAGCCAACCAAAATCAGCGACAAGCTTGGTTTACGTGGTACACACCAACCAACTGATCCACTTTGCGCATCCGCAGTTCGTTCACTCGATGGTCCACCACCTCACATTGGTGTAGCACTTACGTGGTCCAGTTCATTCACACCTTGTCAAACGTGCACTCGCCACACCCCGTCGTTTAAGGCCATGGCCGAATCCAGCAGCAGTAGCAGCAGCAGCGCGTGCTCAAGCCCAAGCCCCAGTAGTGGCAGTGCGAGCCCCAGCCCTAGTCTAAACAGCATCGCTTCTCCTTCTGCGCCTCCATCCCCCCCACCTCGTGCCACTTCAAACAACGACGCGACGAGCGCGACGGATGCCGCCTCCTCATCTATTGAGTCGAAGAAAGCGCGTACAGATGATCTTCCAATGGATACAGCGACCAAGAAGATGGTGGATAAGAAAGAGTCGTTGAGTGCTTCGTCAGAAGCGCCCAAGGCGCTCTGTCACAGCGAGCGCGAGCGCTCGTCGCGAGAGACAGTCTGCACGACAGCGCGACGCAGCTCAAGTCG
>JH597957.1:692347-705644 GCA_000173235.2 Hyaloperonospora arabidopsidis Emoy2
AATATCCGCTGACTTTTCTGTGACGTATATCCTGTCGATTTACTGTNCCAGCATGAACATGTATCAGCCAAAGTCTCCTGGTCTCACCCGTGCAGCACTTCTATCTGCGATTTCTTGATGATGTGTAGCTTTCACTTATCACGTAAGCATTTTATTGTTTCCGCGCCCGCCAGGAACGCGTTGAAAGCCTCGAGGCGTGTCATCCTGAACTCTATCTCCTCTAGATGATACATAACATGGTCCTGGTGAGACAGCACTGTTTTCAGCATGACGGAGATGTCGCTTATCTCCATCATAACGGGCCTAGACTTCTTACCGGAGGTGCTCGACACGTGGCTGAATCATCTACACACGATCCCGTTCTCGGACGATGCACGGAAGGGATAGGCATCGGTGGCTCCTCATCTCTGTGGTGAACAGGCACCTCACTGCTCGGACGCCGAATCCGGTCAAGCTAGAAAAGTTGCGCGAGCTTGTGTGCATGGCGTTGTCGAGCAAAGGATCAGCCGATGCAAAGGGTAAAAGGATGGTGCTAAGGGGATCGATAGTGGTGATACTACTGTGTTTAAGAAGCTGGCATTCGAGGACGAGTGTTGAAGAAGGTGAGGGTTTGCAGCTGGGCTTTGCTGTTGAAGAAGGTAAGGGTTTACAGCTGGGCTTTGCAGAAAGATGAACATGCGTGCAAGAGAGCGGATGTCATTTCTGAGCAATTTTATATATTCATGTTTTCATCTGATTATATGTTGAAGGTAGTTGGAGAGAGAGTAGCTGGTAAGCAGTAAACGGTAACTGTAGCGGAGCTACCCTTACTCCTTTGTCAGAGGAAGACTTCTAGACTCGTAAAGTATCTTATTATATTAAACTAAATGGGTATTAACTTAAAGGGTCTCAAGTCTTACAGACTTAAAAGAGACTCAAGTCTAAGTGTATGTACAAGCTCTTAAGCTTCTAGTCCTGGTTCAGGGGACTACAACTCCAAGGAATCACGTGGCACTAATGCCCAAGAGTACTTAGCCTTAACTCACGCACTTAACTCTTACGACCAGAGACGTCTTAGAAAGACACGTGTCTAAAACGGATCAAAAGGGGAACTAAATATATTTACTGATTTATAGCGATAATAAACCTTACTTACGTCTTTAACCTATGCTACCTAATCGAATGGTCCTCATCGTAGTTCTTCTTGGGTACCACACCAGAACTACGTCGCCTCATGAAGACCCTATTACGATAGATATCCTCTAACCATAACCGATAGGGTACGGTATTATCGCTTAGCGTATGTGATACAAAAGTATGCCTTATCAGTGATACCGTTACACACTCCCCCACCAAACAGTCGGTACCCCGAATCTACATTTCTTACCTTTCTCATTAAGATAGCTCGGAAAGAACAGATAGCCTCACGGTTGTGTTCACGACACCTTGCACATCAATGGCGAAGTCTTCGCATTCCTCCGAGTCTTTGGAAAACATCATACGAGATGAGAACATCGTTGATTATGACAGTGGCACTGTCCTGGAAGAAGGAGAAATCCCCGAAACTGCCACGTCAGCGTCGTGCTAACCCTCTCGCATAGCGCCAAACCATTTCCGGAACGAAGCACGGCTCAAACGCTAACAGCGTTGCGTGTCTCAACTACTCTTGATGAACCTATCATCACCGACAAGCTCGATGAGCAATAGCAACGATATCTAGAGGAGAATGAGATAGCTAGACGTCTATCTCAGACATTAGCTATTGCCAAAGCGCATTCGGATTATCGCTTCAAGCCGTTGAGCGTTGATGAGTTGTTGCGAAAGTTCGCAGGGCAGCCCTTGACATCTTGTCCCACAGGGCGTGAGGCTACGACGTCTGACGACGTTGCCGAACGATATGCTCTCAGAGAGAGATACTTGATGCCCGGAGCGACGACGATCTCCGATTACCAAATCAAGTTAACGGAACAAGCACGTAGTGCCTCTGTACCGACGCAGAGAACGGTCTCGGTCGTTCTATACCCAGGTGAGAGTGAGGCCGAGGATGACAGCACGTTCACTCGTTGGGCACATAGGGCACGTCTGTTGCCCAGCATGAGTGCCCTTCGATATATTGCCTCCAAGGCCGACGTTAGGCTAGAGCGCAAGCTCCGCTATGCGTTTGCTAATCTAAATACCAAAGGCCAGCTACGTTCGCTGTATTGCACGCAGTACGCAAAATAAGTTGCTGGTCCAACCACCACTTTTTCGACTGTGCAGACAGTCGCGGGTCACTCGGCGTTAGTGAGCGAGCCCTACACCCCCACACCTATTGGTGGGAAGCGCGTTGGGTGCAAGCTGACCCGCAGCGCGA
This sequence comes from Hyaloperonospora arabidopsidis Emoy2, assembly GCA_000173235.2. Taxonomy (NCBI): domain Eukaryota; phylum Oomycota; class Peronosporomycetes; order Peronosporales; family Peronosporaceae; genus Hyaloperonospora; species Hyaloperonospora arabidopsidis. Next base: position 694,680 of record JH597957.1, read on the forward strand.
CGCTCAAAAAACGTCAACGGCGTACGGGCAATCTTGCCGAAGGAGTACCTCGAAATCACATGAGTTTTCAGACTCAGGGTATCCACGCCACTTCACCAGATACTGGTGTTCGACCTTTGTGATGAAGCCGCTTCAGAAGTCTCTCCACATGGAACTGAAAGTTCCCTTTCTCGTCGAGCAACGCAGGAGGGGGTCGCTGTGTCGGCACAGGCTCATGAAGACTTGGTGTCAGAGGTGAAGCAACGCCGAGAGTCTTTCGCTCACGTGCAGACGGCATTAGATCAGTCTGTGACTGAGAGGAAACAACTCCGGAAGATCCTCGACCAAGTGCAACACGCTCATGAACAGTCATCGAAAGAGTTGGCTCAGTTGCGTGAGCAGATGAACCGTCTCGGTTCGATCGACTCGGTCGACAAGCGACAGCGGAAGGTGGAGTACAACCTGCCATAGCTGGATGGCCAGGTGGATCTCGTGACGAAGATGAAGCTAGCGGGGACGACGTCCCACCCTTAGACACAAGCGCCTTCCAGTCCACGAGAGAAGGATCATGACATAGTTTAAGCAATACAACGCAAAACACTGAGTGTGTGCGCAACTTGCGCGGGAGATTGAGTGTATAGGCAAGGCCTTTCTTCGCTATGACCGTAAACGGCCCAATGAAGCGCGGACGCAATTTCGTCTTGAATACGACAGACACTACATTGGTAGGTAGGTGTTTAGCATTTAATAAGACTTGGTCTCCAACTTCACAAGAATCAGTACATCCTCTGCCTTTAGCATCAGCTCGTTCTTTTTGTTTGTCTTGGCTATCAGCCATTGCATCAAGCATATGTCTTAAGACACTAAAGCGCATCGCGAGAAACTCGCTCACTTGTTTCTGCATCGTGGTAGGGCTGATTTCAGCAAACTTGTCAGCAGAATCTCCCCCACCAAGCCCAAAACCACCTAGTGGTAACGTGAGCGGAACGCGGGGGTGCGTGAGGCTATTCAAATAGAAGGAAGTAAAGCCAATCGAGGCATGAACGGCGTTGTTCAACGCAAACTCAATGACAGGGAGCATCGAGCTCCAAGTCTTAGGCGACTCAGCACAAACACTGCAAATGACCTCGCCAATGACGCGATTAACTCACTTAGTCTGACCATAGATCTGCGGATGATCCGCTGTGAACATGTCCAAAATTTCGCGTGCCAAGCAGCTTGAAGATGCAAGTCCAAAACCTGCCTGTGAAGCGAGGGTCGCGATCAGAGATTGCTAGCGGCAACCCGTGTTGACGAAACACACGATCGATAAACAGCATAGCTATACCTTTGCCATCGATGGAATCCGGCATTGACGCTAAGTGAGCCATCTCGCTTAAACGGTTAACAAAGACCACAATACCCGTATTGCTGTCACTGTCTTTAGGAAGACCAAACACAAAATCTATACTGATGGACTCCCAACACCCCGTGGGCACAGGTAAACTGGAGAGTGGCGCAGCCGAATGTGCTGAGGGTTTGACCCGCTGGCACGTTTCGCATGTACGCACGTATGTGCTCAACTATTTGTAGAGTTTGGACCACCAGTAGTGTTGAATCACAGATCCATAAGACTTTCCCGGCCCAAATGCTCACTGAGGGCAGTATCATGGGCCTTAAAGAGGAGTTGATAATTAAATCCTCATCGTGAGGTACAACAATGCGAGCGGTATCCGCTACATCTGTGCGATATCACAAGCCACCATTATCGATGGAATATCGATGTAGGCTAGCCCGCAAGCGTGCCATAATTGACTATCCAAGTCCTTGTATTTCTCACTCCCAAGGGCATGAAACAATGCCACACATAGAGAATCCCCAGGATATGACACACGAATTAACTACTCAATAGGAGACGACAAAGTCGTGACATGAGCAAGCTCATAATAAGGTCTTCGAGAGAGGGCATCTGCCAACACATTTTGTTCGCCTGGCTTATACTTCACCTCGAAGTTATATTCCACAAAGAAGGAAAGCCACCAAGCCATTCTCTGAGAGAGGTAAGGCGACTGTGTTGCCGTGCGTAATGACGCATGATCCGTATAGACGACGAGTGGTTTGAAGCCAAGCAGATGGACTCTAAATTTGACGAGCGCATACTTCATAGAAAGTAGCTCTGCAGCATATGTTTGTAACTGGGCGCTGCCTATAGCAAAATTGAATGCATCGCAGACAACACTAAAAGGGTACTCAGGATTTGGCAAAAAAAAAACGCCAAAATGGAAGCATGGAGGAGACTCTCCTTTATTGCTCGGAATGCGTCAGCATGGGTGTTGTCCCAGCGCCAATCTGTGTCCTTCTTAAGGAGATTAGTTAATGGCCGAGCCATATCAGCGTAATTTTCACTGTATTTGTGTAAGTAATTGGCAAGGCCAAGCTACTTACGCATGTCTTTTTGATTCTTAGAAATCTTCCAGTCCACTATAGCCTTGACCTTGCGGGATCCGCTCTAAGGCCGCGCTTACCAATGAAACATCCTAGAAATGGAATATCCTCTGCACCAAAAATGCATCTAGACGCGTTGACGTACAATTTATTAGTGCGCATGCACTCAAGCACGGATCGCAAATGACCGATGTGGTTGTCAGCATCTGACCGACCATTTTCGGCACGACTATGGACAAAAATGTCATCAAAGTACGTCTGTGCGTAATCCCGATGTGGGCGGAAAATTTGCGTCACCAGATGATTAATGGTTGCCGGAGCATTAGACAGCCCTTGGGGCATCACCAGCCATTCCCATAGCATACCACTCGGAGTGATCACTGCTGTAAGCGGAATATCACTCTCTCGCATGAGCAATTGATGAAATATCCATGGACCAAGTCGAGTGCGCTATACATAATACAATCAACCATGTTGTTTTGAAGAACATCCTTTCAAGGTATGGATGTCTGTGCCGGAATCATAGCCGCATTAAACTTGTTATCAGCATGCACAATACGCCACTTGCCATTCGGCTTTTTGACACAAATGTCGGTGTCGGATGTGGAGATTTACTCTCACGTACCATTCCTGCCTCGTGCTTGGCACGGAAGAAGTCATCAATCACATCACATTGCTCCTTAGGCAAGGGCCACTGTCGTGTGACAAAGTATTTAGTCCCAGGAACTAAGTCAATTTCATAGCGGTCACCTCTATCGAAGGGTAGAACAGAGGGTGGATCGTGGCACACCACATATTGAAATTCCTTGACTAAGCAATAAAAGGGATCATGAGGGTCTTTTAATATTGATGACCCACTACGCGCACTGAGTGCTGCTTTTGTGTCCTCCAGAGCAGATTCATCCAAAAGTAAAGAAAAGTTCAACTCTATGATGTCGGATCGAATGACCACCACCTCTGAAATGTCTTCATTCTTTAGTGAGTGATCAAACTTATCGACCGACAACTCTTCGAGTTCTAAACGCGAACGTAAAAGGGTATAGCCTCAAGGCTAATTGTATCATCACAGGCACCATTCACTCCGTTGACGAGTGTATGCAGCTGACAGTCATCATCACTTTGTGACACAGCACACGATGTGTGATTCGTATCTCTCTGATCGATAACATCATCAGCCGTAATTTGCTATAAACTAGAGCTGACGTCACTATTGACATCCGATGACGATTCATTGGACATGAAGTCGTCATCACCTGGATTACGTTTCACTTCACGTGCATCCGCTGAGCCGAGCTCGGGATGCCTTGGTATATCACCAACAACGTCAATATTGACACTCAGCGCGTCTCTATCACAGCCAACGTCACTCAGTGGATACTTACGTGCCACTTCACGCTCATCTAATGGGTTCAACCCTCGATGACTTGACTCTTGGTCAACAATGATTTCAGCATTCAGTACGTTGATCTCACAATGACTATCACTTAGCGGAGTACGTGCCGCTTTACTATCGCACATCGAGATTTGCTCTATACTCATGTCTTTGACATCGTCATAATCAACTCACTATGACATTCCGATGTCCAGCACACTGACATTGTCAGCCAGTGGCTCGCGCCAATAACGCTTCTGATTCCTAGCAGAGGTGGGTTCATGAATATCCAAAGCTCCTCTAGAGGTAGTGCGCGTGGCGCCTAGTGTTTTCGACCTCCAGTCGATCCATGGCTCATGGCGCTCAAGACAAGCCATACCAAGAATGAGATCATATCTCGAGTCCAAATCAAGGACTAAACAGCGTTCAATACTATCAACATCGAATTTTTTTTACACCCAAGTTCACAGGAACTTTGGGTGCGGTGACTAGAGTTCCTGTTGCCAAGCGAACAGTGATCGTATCACCCTCGTGCGCTTCTAGCGCCTCAACATAACGTGGATTCCCTTCGAGGGAACAGCGTCTGACATAATTACCGGATGCTCCGGAGTCGACTAAAATCGACCAGGGTTTGTCAAAGCCCTTAACAGTCGCCTTTGCGACCAACAAGCCTGACTTGTATTCACGTCCCGTGTTCGCGTGCATGGGACTCCTTGGGGCTACATTCTTCTCTCCACTACCTCTTCGAGGCTCAACAGAACCTACTTCTTCCCCAGTAGGGTGCCCCGCGCCTACTGGAAGTCTACGTTTTCCCGCACAGTACCAGACTTCTGGTTAGCGGCGGGAGTCCGGCCTGAAGTAGCCTGGCATGCCCTGCGTAAAGGGCAATTAGGTCGCAGATGCTTTGTGCTTCCGCACATGAAACATCGTCGAATGTTTCGATGCTGTTCTACAGCTCGAAGCTCTGCTTCTTTTTCCGTCTTGGCGAGACTGAGGTCCATAGGCTCCGGCTTATTGAATGAACTAAGGGAGTTCGTCAAGTTTGGGTTGTACCCATGGGTGCCAAAACGGGCTGCCTTAAAGTTGAACTCAGTGTTTAATGCGATATCCAGAGCCGCATCAAAGGAGGTGGGGTGTACCCAGAATACTTCCGTTCGAGCCACGCCCGTACGAAGGCTTTCCATGAAGATGATAACCAAAACCATTTCTGGTAAGGGATCAAGCTGCATGGCAGCGATTAGAGTTCTCAGATCCTGGGCATAGTCTGATAGTTTTTCTTGCCCTGACGGGCAGATAGGAAACGAGAACGCACCCGGTATGCCTGATTAGGCGGAGCAAACACCTGGGATATTTGCTGTTTTAGTAAATCCCATGTGGGGAAAGCTTCGTCTACCGATATGTTCCACGTGAGAGCCCATTCTCTGGCTCTACCACCCCGTTTTGGGATAGCCATCCCAAATCGCTGTTGCTCCGACTGTAGCATAGCAGAGTTCATAGCCATTTACACCTCTCTGATCCAAAGGAGGAGATTCTCCCCTTCTTTCCCCTCAAATGTCTTTACAGTCAAGACAAGGGGCCGAGACCTTGGCTCTTTATTAGGTATGGGAGCATACCGAGAAGGCATAACCGATGCCAAATGGTCGTGTACTTGCCCAATTAAATCCACTTGCTCGTTCCCGACTAGCGCTCTGAGTTTCTCCAGCGCTAATCCTTGAGCCTCAGAGAGGTTTGTCGTTGTTTCCATCCTTACAGAGGAACATTCTTTAACAGACTCAGGTGTAGATTGACTACAAGTGCTACCAAGTGTAGCGGAGCTACCCTTACTCCTTTGTCAGAGGAAGACTTCTAGACTCGTAAAGTATCTTATTATATTAAACTAAATGGGTATTAACTTAAAGGGTCTCAAGTCTTACAGACTTAAAAGAGACTCAAGTCTAAGTGTATGTACAAGCTCTTAAGCTTCTAGTCCTGGTTCAGGGGACTACAACTCCAAGGAATCACGTGGCACTAATGCCCAAGAGTACTTAGCCTTAACTCACGCACTTAACTCTTACGACCAGAGACGTCTTAGAAAGACACGTGTCTAAAACGGATCAAAAGGGGAACTAAATATATTTACTGATTTATAGCGATAATAAACCTTACTTACGTCTTTAACCTATGCTACCTAATCGAATGGTCCTCATCGTAGTTCTTCTTGGGTACCACACCAGAACTACGTCGCCTCATGAAGACCCTATTACGATAGATATCCTCTAACCATAACCGATAGGGTACGGTATTATCGCTTAGCGTATGTGATACAAAAGTATGCCTTATCAGTGATACTGATCTCTTTCAGTGTGTACCATACCAATGTACATGGTTATCACAACCATTTGTGTAATACCTGCAGGTGGCTACATCAGCATGGTGATGACAGCGGAGAAGACGCTGAAGAAGAGACCCTGGATGAGGACGAGGATGACGCTGCATGCATGATTGACAATTATAACCGCGTGGACATTTATGGCGGCACTGAAGGCGTTGCTGACGAGGATGTCTTCGACGTGGAGTGGAAGACGAGGGTATTAACTTCAATTAAGGTTTTCCAATTTTGGTATAATACAATTTGATATTATACCAAAATTATACGGTATCATATCATGACGCCGCTCATATTTCAATTATATAAACCCCTAGTCCTGTCGTACTGGCGATATCAGCGGCTCTCGTGCCCAGTATTCCCTAATATAGGACCAATACTGTAGGATATATCCTACATTCCAGTGGCCTGTCAATCGTTTTGTCGTGTACATTATTTGGTTGGTCATTCCACTACTTATGACTATAACAACAACCAAGGCGTCTTTGGCCGTGTACAAACAGAGCTTCCGCGAGTATTTGGTACTACACGCAATGCGCTATTTCCATACGACACCTACATAGCGCAAACCATGAAATCGAACTCTGACGATCCATTTTTCTCCATAGCACGAAACCGGTGCAGTCCAAGATGAGGCGGAGCTGGACCAGCTGATGCAGCTATTACACGAGCCTCTACCCATTTCGTTCCGTCTCAATTTACATCGTCCAGACGCTGCAAGGTTCATGCTTTTTGCATTTACGTGCTCGTACACAACTCTGGGTCCAGTAAAATGCCTTAAATAATGTGTTCTTGTTGTAGACTGAAGACACTGCTGGCTACGGAACATCAATTTCCGAGTCAACGGTATTTCTACGGTACCATTCCCGTCAACCCACCAACGTAAGTGTGATTACAATATATAGGACAATAGGGCTGCTGTTTCTTGATGGTCTATACAATCTTTGCAGGCCCATTACGTGGTATCCGCTAGAGAATGTGGCGTGGCAAATGGATTGCGGGCGTGTCGCGCTCTCGAAAAGTGGTACGTTATTCAATGACATCTTTGCTGTAATTCGAGGTCAAAGCAGCTCTTTTGATGTTTTTGTGGAATTGATGATCAGCGCAGAAACACGCGGATGTGTGTGCATTCCACACGTGTTTGTTAGAGCAGACGGATCGTGGAAATATTGACCGTCAGGAGGCAGTGAGCATGCTGCCCGTGCTTTTTCTAGAGGTGCAGCGGGGTCACCGTGTGCTCGACATGTGCGCTTCTCCTGGTTCAAAGACGACGCAGGTCATTGACTTTTTGCTGTCGTCAGAGGGTAGCAATGGTGAAGAACAGAGCGGTCTTGTCGTTGCCAATGATCTTGACAAGAAACGGGCGTATATGCTTGTGCACCGCCTTTCACGGAACACACTTCGTCGTGCTGTGGTAACCTGTGGTCCGGGTGACACGTTCCCAGGTCTTTACGACGCTGAAACAGCGACTTTGAAGCCTACGAACGTGTTCGACCGGGTGCTGTGCGACGTTCCTTGCAGCGGTGACGGAACACTACGCAAAAATCAAGCGTTGTGGAAAGAATGGCATATCGGGCAAGGTCTGACGTTACATCCGGTTCAGCTAGCGTTGGCTATTCGCGGGGCAGCACTGCTTAAGGTGAACGGCCTAATGGTCTACTCAACGTGTTCGTTCAACCCTGTGGAAAACGAGGCTGTTGTGGCGGAACTGCTGCGTCGTGCTGGGGGATCACTCGAGCTGCTGGATGTTTCAAAAAAGCTGCCGGAGCTTGTTGTCCGCCCGGGTCGATCAAAATGGCGTGTAGGCTGGCGATCGAAGTCAAAGTCTACAAACAAAGGCCACCTGTTCAAGGGTGCCAATGATGAGATCACTCACGCAGGGCCTAGGTATCACGAATGGTTTGACAAATACGACTTGACGGTGCAGAGACTTCGTGGCAAGCGAGTGACACGATCCATGTTTGCACCCGAAGGTGATATTGCCCAGGAACTGCGCAAAACACTCCGTCTCATCCCAACTGACCAGAACTCGGGTGGATTTTTCATTGCTGTGCTACGCAAAGTGCGCGACTTGCCTGGTGAGGAGGGACGTCAGGAAGGCCTCCCACAATTAGAAGAAATGGAGATGATGCCACCAGCTGATTACATTTGCAAGCTGTGTGGCAAGGGTGGCCATTTCTTGAAAAGCTGCCAGAAGTTCTTATCAGACGCAGAATTTGCTGCCTCGAACTTGTTAGCGGAGTCACAGAAAAAGCGTGTGGACGTGTCGACAGATGCAGTCAATGGTGCAAAGAAACAGTCTGAAAAGAAGCGTGAGACGCTTTATCGCGCTATTGGTGACGATGTGTGGCAGCAATTGCAAGACTTTTATGGCCTTGAGGATGAGACGCTAACGGTGAGAGAACAACGGTCTTGTGGGGGTGCGATAGTACGTTTTAACAAGTTTTGCGTGAATGTCCAGGGGCACTTTTGGTGTCGTTCTGATACTGCAGCGACTGTGAACTACGTGGACAAGGAAATTTCTGATGCCTGTTTGGGCGGCGACGCACTTGATGTTAGTGGTTTTCATGATCACTGTGCTGTAAAGGTACTGATATAATGGGTACCATGTGTGCATAACAGATTGTAAACACGGGCTTGAAGGTATTCACGAAGACTACGGAGCGTGGCGAGGTGTTCTATCGCCCATCGGAGGAGAGTCTCGGCTTCCTTAATGGCTTTTTTACAAAGCGACGGCTAGACATTCCGAGTAACGACTACTCGATTCTTCTCACGAACGCGGAGCATCACGTGGCGTTTGATGCGCTGTCGTCCGATCTGCAGAAGTCACTTTCCGGTATGCCAGTGGGTCCTGCTGTTGTCCGAGTTCAGGAAAACGAACAGGTGAGCATGAACATCTGGATCGGCAAGGGATCGATCTTGCCTCGCGTGTCTAAAGCCATGCGTGGGGAGGTCAAAGACGCGCTGAAGCAGTGCACATAAACAAGCACATGCGGCTTTTTGCTGATCATGCTGCAAAGAAAACTTCGCGTTGTGTTCCCGTGCGCGCGTTGGCTGGACGAGATATTAGAGCTATATGTTTCGCCATCGACTGGTCCTCTTCGTCTGCTGCGTCATAATTTGTGTGACTGAGATTTTGATGAACTTGTGCCGAGATGGCCTCACTTCGTACAGTAACGCTTCTTACGTCTGGGTAGTGAATGGAGACATGACGCTCCATCGAACTGCTCACTAAGCTACTGGCCGTGTTCTTGACCATGATGCCGCAACGTTAGACCTCCTAAGTTCTGGCCAATAAGGTGACGTTGAATTTGACGTTTTGGCTAACTTGGGCGGCCAAAATTCAATAGATAGATTGGTACTTTCTTAACGTATATTTTGAGCGTCTGAATTAACAAGTCATATACGTGGGATGCGGCTACCTAAGATTATTTCGGCCAAGTATGGCTTAAATTTGGAAAAAGTATGGAATCCTTTATATGGCAAAAACAAGCAAGCATTTCACGCAAAAATTTGGCAGTCGTTTGATTTGGCATAGTAAACAAAAAATCGGAGAAAGTCTGGCATCCGCCAGGTTTGGCAAAATTTACCAAATAAAGCTACACCCATATTTCAAAAAGTGATTGCGAGCCCGAAGGGTGAAGCTATTAGTGAGTGTGCGCAAGGTTGTATGCCGAACTTTTAAATCGTACTTATCTATGTGTGTCTGTAAATAACGCGGTTAGGTGTACTTACGCGTACTAAGTGCGATCGAGCCTGTCCCCTTCTCATAGGTCGATTAGCATGATAGGTGTCACTCTATGGCTAGGTCAATATTGTGATGCACGCACCTCAAGCAAAGGCCGATCGCGTTGCCCTAGCCAACTATACTGGGTAAATACAGACATTAACAGCATTATACTCATTCTTCAGTGTCTGCCGGTATAGTGTATTGCACCTTGATTCAGTTCTCCGAACCGGATTACATATATCAAAGGGCGAGCTCCAGAGCTTGCTCCCCTTTCTTAATTAATACGCTATAGAAACATAGATTCATCTTTACTCGATTATTCTGATCAATGCTGTAAGAGTACTATTTTTTGTTAGGTACATCACAGCCATTTAGTGGAACTAACGACCCGAGGATGTCCCTTTGGTCGAGGCCTACGCATCCCCTTGTTGAAAAAGGTGAGAGTTTGCAGCAGAGCTTTGCGAAAAGATGAACATGCGTGCAAGAGAGCGGCTGTCAGTTCTGAGCGGTTGTGCATAGTCTGGTTTCATCTGGCCATATGTTGAAGGCAGTGGGAGAGAGAGTAGCGGGTAAACAGTAAGCGGTAACAACAGCGTAGTCAACGCAGAGGAGAGTTTAACAACAGAATCATCGTACGCTCATCCGTCCAACTAGCTATTGATAACAGGTTATTAGCCCAATGTCTGAAAGGAACGACACGAATTCCGCAAAGGAATCAACAGGTCACGAAAGGGCCTCGCCGGGACGTGCTGCATCTCCATTGCGTGCATCAACGCCACCGCGAGCTGCAGCTATCGTTGGAGGACCGACAGCTCACGAAAGGAGCTCATCGACCGAAGAAAAGATTCTCGCGGCGCTCGCCGCCCTCTCGGACTGCTTGGGGAAGATGGAGACTTCTCAGATGCAGACCGACGAGGAAGAGCGTATGCACGGAGCAATTGAGAGCGGACTCTTTGCATCAGCGCTTGGTGCGAAGCAAAGACGATGACGATCGATGCGCTTAAGACTCTCCAGAGCGCAAACCAGCATCTCGTCAAGCGCGGGTGCCTCATCCATCGACTGACCTATAGGGCGTCGCCGTTCTCATCTCTTGTG